>SDVV010002456.1:0-23006 GCA_016164225.1 Gammarus roeselii | reverse complement strand
ATATAATAAGTTGACCTGTATTATGCTCTTTATGAGCAATGTAAATGTTTTCCCAAAATGTTTATTTCATTGTTAAATATATGTATAAATAAATCTTGTTTCATTGTCTACAGAAAAAAAACTCATCTGAAAAAAGTACGTGAACGTATCTGTTTTATTCCTAACATTGGCTCCTGATGAAACTCTGAACGGCGTTAAATGCGACAAGGCGAATGAATTTAATCGATCGTGCAACATATTTCTTGCATAAGTACTTCGATTATCCTAAAAATAGGTTCGAGCAGTAAAAATTTCTATTCAAATGAGTCATTCAATAACAATCCTAGTAATATATCATGCCGTGCGAGATAGTACAATCATATACAGTACCGAGAAGACCAAATAGCATACGTCTTTATAAACCGTACGTAAGCAATGCAAGCAATAAGATATCGTAAGAAATCGGAAAGATAACGTAAGGTAACGGAAATTCCCCAAGAGGACCCTATAACTCGAGAAAAGATCTTTGTGTAACCATACATCCAGAGATAAAAAGTCGCTAATTACCATTTGCGGTTTGGACACCGCCTGATTCCGGTCGACCCCTCGCCTCTTCTTCACCCGTCACGGCCAGTCTCTATGTATCGTAAGCAACTCACTTGACCAGAATAGAAGAAAATAAACATATACAGTAACTGCAATGTCCGAGAAAAACAGCGAGTAAGTCAGACACACTAAAAATAATACACGTCCCAACAAATACATCGGTCGAGTCACAAAAAACCTCCGTTCATGGTATCTCTATGAATTATCAGAAACTAACTTGATCAATTTGTCTTAACATGTAACTACAATGTCCGTGAAATACAGCGCCTGAGTCAGACACAATAACAAATAATATACATCCTATTCATCGCTTAGCTAATTTCCTTCACTAAAAGCATATTCGGTCAAGTCACAAAAACCTCCGTTCAAGGCCAGTCTCTTAGTATCGTAAGTAACTCACTTGACCAGAATAGAACAGAGCACTCGAGATGCAATCTAAAAATGCATCGGCCGACTCACAAAAAAACTCCGTTCATGGTATCTCTATGAAGCATCAGAAACTAACTTGATTAATTTGTCTTAACATATAACTACAATGTCCGAGAAATACAGCGCCTGAGTCAGACACATTAACAAATAATATACATCCTATTTATCCTTATCCAATTCCTTCACAGGGCAACTTTCGTAGTCCCTTTTTCCAGGGCAATTTCCGTAGTCCCTTTTCCCAGAGCAATTTTCGTAGTCCCTTTTTCTAGGGCAACTTTCGTAGTACCCTTTTTCCAGGGCAACTTTCGTAGTACTTATTTCCAGGTCAATTTTCGGCGTCCGTTTTTTATCCCTATCTAATTCCTTCACAGGGCAACTTTCGTCGACCGTTTTTATCCCTATCTAATTCCTTCACAGGACAACTTTCGTCGACCGTTTTTTATCCCTATCTAATTCCTTCACAGGACAACTTTCGTCGACATACCTACTATTGATATTATAGGTTTGCATCGTACTTGTAGCACACTATTTCAGGTATAATTGGTCGTTTATTGCATCATTTTGGTACTTTATATGTATATATGACATACTGTTACGATTGAGCCGTGGTTACTTTAGGTAAATAAATATTAATTTAACCCTGTTTTGGACTGAGTTGGTGATTTTTTTTCATCAGATTTTGTATATACTATAGGGTGTTTGTGTAGAAGTATTTCACACCATTTACGATAGGTTTTAGCGTATTTTGCTCGCATGTCCTGGTATCTTGTTCACGTCAGTTGTTTGGTTGTTTACATGCTTTTTTTCTCCCTCGTAACGACTCTTAATGTATGTTATGGGCATGGTAGAGAATTGATCTTCTTGGTTTGTTATAACTCGGGAGTTTTAGTATGTCTTTCATATTTGTATGTTCTCTGTACAGTATAAATCTTCGATGCAAGGTTTTGGGTATTATACACAATATCGGAATATTAGAATATAAAACGTTTGTATCTGCAATGTAGAACATTATTTCCGGTATAATTTTTTTATAAGTTGTATATTTTTAGTGTTTTATATATCTTCTTACATCCTGGTACAATGTTTGACGTGGTTATTATAGATATAGAAGATCCCATTTGTTACCGACTCGGTCTTGCGGCTAGGTTATTGCATGTTTATTGTTGGACCATTCTTCAATATTTAGGGGAAGTTAGACGTGTCTCATAGGCAAAAGCCCGTTGTGTTTATGCCTATTTTTGTAAGTAGACCGATAAACTATGATGGATACCCTAGTGTATTACATTTTTAATTTTTATTAGAGCAGAGTAGAGCTTCGTATTTGGCTATTTTTCATAGTTGCTGTTGTTGTTGTTGTATGACTTTTCCACGATAATCAAAGGAATGTATGTATATGAGGTGTATGTCCGTACTGCATCTATGGGGAATTTCGTCATTAAACCCTAGCAAGTATATAGTGCAACGTTTTAGAAGACGATTTACTCGATGGTGGGAGTCCTGGTGTAGAGGTGGTTAACACTCTATTGTTGTCATTTGGAGTTCATCCATGTTCAACGTGAATTTTGTAAGTTTTTGAGGACGTCGATCTTAGGTTCCATGGGTTTGTTAGTGAGGTTATCCGACAAGCTGCCATTCGATATAGTGATTTATTTAGGTCACCAGTGAACAGATGCCCAGATTTATGTGGCCACATTCTTTGAGACTCATGTCAGCCCCATTCTGACAACTGTACTTGTGTATTGATTCTTGGTTATGTCCAGGATGTGACTTTGCCCGACGTTGTTCTGAGATGATGGTGGACTAAACAGATGTATGATATGTCTGAGGTATTGTACCATGACTGGTTGTTATCGTTAAATTTGTTATATATCAGTGGTAGATTGCTGATAAGTGACCTAATAAAACATTGTAGAGTTCGTTGTTATGACACAGCGGGATTTGATTCGTTCTACTAGAGGCATAGCATCTGTTAGGTCTAGGAATTTGTAATAGATTTGAACGGATACCGTAATATTATCATTTGTTATGCATGAACTCAGTGTTCAATGTCAGATAGTTTCGGTATGGCAGTTATGTTATTATATGATCTTAGTCATGAACCAAATCACCTTAGGAGATGAAGTACAGGATTATTTATAGCTATAATAATCACAAGATCGGTAATGCATAACGGCATCATGTATTGATTGACTATAAATATTCCATATTGGAGTAGGATTTATCATCTGGGTGTGGTAGGATACACAGTATATAGTAGTTAAACATTGTCGGTTTGTGTAGAGTAGATAATCTTATTTAGCTATTTTATAGTTGTTGCTGTGTGTTTTGATTGGTTATCAGTAGTGTAAAGGGAGTCTAAACGGCCCTTGAGATAGGGGCGTCTAAACTGTCCTGGAGATAGTGGCGTCTAAACGTGCCTTGGATCTACGGAGGCTATAATATATAATAGTTAAACATTGTCGGTTTGTGTAGAGTAGATAATCTTATTCAGCTATTTTATAGTTGTTGTTGTGTGTTTTGATTGGTTATCAGTAGTGTAAAGGGCGTCTAAACGGCCCTGGAGATAGGGGCGTCTAAACTGTCCTGGAGATAATGGCGTCTAAACGTGCCCTGGATATTCAGAGGCTATAAAATATAATAGTTGAACATTGTCGGTTTGTGTAGAGTAGATAATCCTATTTAGCTATTTTATAGTTAAACGGCCCTGGAGATAGGGGCGTCTAAACTGTTCTCGAGATAGTGGCGACTAAACGTGCCCTGGATAAACGGAGGCTAAAATCGCCCTGTTGTTTTGTTGTTGATAGGATATGATCACGTGTAGGAGTTAATTCATTTTTAATCGCTAGTCTTTGCTCGACCTAGAACTTATTTAATTTTTTTTTAGTGACACTTATAGCGTTTGATAGGATTTGTTACTACGTATTATAAACGGAAGGTATAAATGTATTCGGGTATTTTTATTTGTTTATATGTTAGCAATGATGGTATGGTACATTTTAGCATGTTTGTTAGTGTAGGACTAATTTTTGATAGGAGACTTTTATATCGTTTTATTCAGTTTAAATGATTTTTATTGCTCAAACCTGATTTATTTATGGCATTCGTAATCGATGTAGTTATGCAAAAAATGATGATATGATACACATTAGCAGAGTTGTCGGTCAAGGACTCATTTTGAATAGGATACTTTTATATCGTTGTATTAGGTTTCGTAGGCCGTTTTTTTTAATGGTATTTATTATTCAAACCTTATGTTTTGTATTTCTATTCGTATTCGATGTAGTTACCGTAGTCACACGATATCGTTGCTCGATCGTTATTATACGTAGATTTTGACATCTTTCTCTTTTTAAGTGATGACCCTAATTTGTAAGTGGTATGTTATAGCAAAAAATTGATATTATTTGATTAAATCCATTCGCTTTTCCCCGTTGTATGTATTTTTGTCTAGTCTGGTCTTCTTCTATCGTTTTCTCTGACGTTGGGATATCGAACGTAGAAAATATTTCGAAATAAATTAGGTGACTGAATCATTTCTTTAGCTTCTCATGGTGAACATGATTATATTTACCAATGGAAGTATTACGATTTTTAAATCATTTCTACAATATCCAACATTTAGATTTTTGGTCTCCAAGCTTTACACAATTCTTTTGCGGGATGGTTAAACTCGTTTATCTCAGAGCAAGCAATCTTGCGTTATAAAAGTACAGTATACGGTGAATTATTTAAATTTTGATAGATTTTAACAATACTTACAGAAACAGTCAAATGGCATTGCCAGCCTGTGCACCTCAGGCCCTGTGGATGAGCGGCTTATGCGTCTTTCAATCCGTATTTTTGTGGACAATCAAACAAGTTTAAGATTATATTTTTTTAAATATTAGAAGGTTACATAGGCATATTCACATATTATGAACATTTACAGGTTATAACCTGTTGATGAGGACGTAATTTCATCATTCACCCGAGTACATATGCCAAAGATGGTCCCATCAGGCTTACGTCTCATCCATATTAGGTTCAAGTTTACATTAGGTCTATCAGCTAGGAAACATCGCTTCCTCTTTTTAGTGTCGGTAGCTTCAACTGTAATGTATTTTGTTTGGGGAATGCCTGGATGGTCGTAGGCAAGTGTTGTGCACGCCTCGATATAGTATCGTGTTTTCAAATTTTACTGAGGCTATTTTTATTAGTGCGTCCTGTTTGAAGGTGGCATGCTTGTGCGTGAATGTTGTGTATGATCTCAAAGTGTGTGTATGTTTTCTGGTTATGGATGTCTCTGTATTGTTCATGCTTGGTTTTTGCTTGTGTCTGGTAATTGATACTCTTAGCAGCTGGTTTGTGCCCTCGGACTCGAGCAGCATATGTAACACGTTGGTTGCAAGCAAATGATCTCACTCGGGTAATCGTCGGCTGTTTCGCGTTTTAGTAGTCCCAGCTGTCATTTATTTGATTCGTCGTAGGAGGGATGATTTTTATCGGGGTAGGTGGAGGAAGTCCATGTATTCAGCCAGAGGAGATTGCCGCATTTTTTCGCCTCAATGTAGGTCACACATTTGAAAAAGATCAGCAACGAGTCTGTGTCCGAGTAGATGAGCGAAACGTTGTCCCCGTAGCGTGGTTTTAGTGTGTCATAAAAGAAGCTGTAGACTTTTGCTTCAGCTTCTATTTGGAGCTGATGAGATATATAGTTATGATACCTTAAGTAGCCGAGTACAATTGCAATTTGCTTAATATCTATCGCATTTTTCAATGCAAGGCAGGAGGCGTTGTATTGCATTTCAATGCAGGCATTTACACACAATATGTGCAAAAAGGGTTACCGTACACGACCAGATGCATTAATACCTAGGCAACCTAACCTAACCAACTTGACCAAGAATTATGTGTCATCATTCGAGATTTTTCCTGCATACATATGAATCTTATTCATTGATTTATGATATATTCATATCAATTCTTCCAAATTACTCTATTTATGTGGGCACACAATCTGCTAAAGATTGGTAAAATTTACAGAGTCAAGTCGATAGATTTGATAAGAACAAAGCTTAACTCAATGAAAAAATTCATGTCATAATTATGAAAACAGGGAAAAAATATATTGTCCTTGGTCAGATTAGGTTAGAATGGTATAGGTATACGGCCCCTCTACATTACAAACCTATATTGAAAAATGCTACAGTGGATCTGGTGAATGCTCGAAAAAGTCAGACATTCTGAATTGAAATACAATATTATAACAAAGTCTGAATTATTCAATAACTTCTGAGTGTACAACTGCAAACGCATCACTAACATTTATGTAAGTAAGACTTGCGGGGATAAGCATCTAGGAAAGACATGCGAGCAGATAACATAAATGAGATGTAATTAAATTTTTGAAAATTTTCAACATTAACTCTACACAAATCTGGTACTGATTCTCCAAGACGACATGGAACCGGACCCAAATCCAAAGTCGAGAGGTGAAACATACCAAAATTTTGGATCATTTCATCCAATTAAGCGTATTTTAAACTCAACGTTCTATAAATTAGGCGACTTTATACCTAATACATATATATTCATATGATAACCAATCGAAACATATAACAACGACTATAAAAAAACTAAATAAGATTATCTATTCTACCCTAACCGACATTGATTAACTAAGATATACGGCGTATCCTGTCGTACCCCAGAGGATAAATCCTACATCAATATGGAAAGTGTACGGTCAATCAATACATGATGCCGGTGTGTATTATGGATCTTGTAATAAATAGAAATAATCCTGCACTTTTCATGAAAAAATAATATGCTAACATAACAGCTATACCAAAAATATCTGACATTTAACACTGAGTTCATGCGTAACAAATAATAATTTTACGGTATCCGTTCAAGTCAATAACAAATTCCTAGACTTAACAGATGCTATGCCCCTAGTAGGAGAAAAAATCAAAGCCCACTGTGTCATGACAACGAACTCTACAATGTTTTACCAGGTCGCTTCTCAGCAAACTACCACTGATATATAACAAATTTAGAGGCAACACCCGGTCATGAAACAATACTTCAGACGTACCATGCATCTGTTTAGTCCATCATCTCAGAACAAAGTCGAGCAAAGTCACATCCTGGACATAACCAAGACTCCATACACAAATATAGTGGTTAAGAAGGGGCCTGACATGAGTCTCGAAGAGTGTAGTCATGAAAAAGCTGGGCATCTGTTCACTGACGACCTACTACAACAATGAGCAGCTTGTCGCATAACCTCTCTGCAAACCCATGGAACTTAAGATTGATGTCCACCAGAACTCATAAAATTCACGTTGAACATGAACGAACTCCAAATGACAATCAAAAAGTGTAAACCACTTCATGCTTGTGCGCGAATGATGTGTATGGTCTCAAATTGTGTGGATGTTTCCTGGTTATAGATGTATCTGTATTGTTCATGTCTGATTTTTCCTTATGTCTGGTAATTGACGCCCTTAACAGCGGATTTTGTGGTGACGGATTCGAGCAACATGCTGTAACACTTTGGTTACAAGCAAATGATATCACTCGGTAGTCGTTAGCTGTTTCGCTTTTCAGTAGTCCCAGCTGTCCTTTCTTTGCTTCAACATACATACAAGGGATGATCTTTGGGGTAGTTAGAGAAGTCCATGAAGGCAGCCAGAGGAGGTTTACGCGTTTCTGCCTCAATGTCGGCCACACCTTTGTACTGGATCAGCAACGAATCTGTGTCCTAGTAGATGAGCGAGACGTTGTCACCGTATTTGGGTTCCAGAGTGTCATTGAAGAAGCTGTAGACTTTTGCTTTAGCTTCTGTTTGAAGCTGATGAGATATATATTTATGATACCTTAGGTAACCGAGTGCAAATTCAATTGCATAATATCTATCGCATTTGTAATGCAAGGCAGGAGGCGTTGTATTGCAATTCATTGCAAGTCATGTTGCATAACTGCAATTTCTATGCTAGCAATTCGAGTTAAATTCAAGATATTGCAAACATAGATTTATTTGTTATATTTAATTGATATTGCATTTATAACACATTTGTATTAGGGAATTACATGGGCTTATCATTAATACGAGAATATAACTATTCATTTCGAAAATCAACGCGAGCAACTGCACGAAACATCAGTAATGACTTCGACTTCCCTCTCTGGTCTTATCTTGATTGGCGGTATCAAAGGTATTCGGCGGCTTCTCTATCGATGAAAAGCATTATTCCTCACTGTGAGGTTTCGGCTTATCATATTTGTGTAGGATTTATTATATGGACGTTTTTTTCTGTTCGATTGGCTTCTAGACTGCTGTCCTTAGCACACATTTTAGATACACAGATATCTATGGGAGTATTGTATGCATCACTTCAAATCCTATCCTTGTAACCAAAAGTTTGATTATAGACTTCAGCGAGCTTTTTCTCGACGCTATTTTTTTAATTATTGTTGCATGTTTATGACATCGAATCGTTTCAGTTTTTTTACTCGCGCCATCATCATTCACGATATGTAGTCATCATTTTGTGCGATGCTCATATCAAATTCCTCCACACAGCTCTATTTTACGTAGCTTCTTTAATATCACACACCATGTACACACATACACGCTTAGTACGCATATGCAAGGCCGGTCACGGTATAATGACGGCGTGTGCAGAGGTCGATACCAGCACAATGTAGACACATAGACATATTTGTATGCATATACAGGGTCGGTTAACATCTGTAACATTTTACCTCTGATCTATGATTTTCCCACAGAACAATGTCTCTTGCTTTTGTAACAAGATATTTAATGTGTTTCAGCTTCACGTCATCTTAGGTTAAAAGAACTAATCATCCTAACCTAACCTAACCTTTTCTAACCAAGAAATATGTATTATCGATCGACCTTTCATGCTTACATATGATTTTTTTCAGTGTTTCATGATTATTGCATAACAAATATTTCCACCTGTCTCTACCTTTGGATCTATCCTTTGCAGTTTTGATACACACTTCCAATTTTGATCTAGCAAATTTAATCCATTTTCATTTGTAAATACATCGTTGTTTGATTGTTATAACTATTTTCATATGATTCATGTTTTTTTTTGATTTGACACAAGTCTACAACACTTTTATATGTTATTCACACTCATCAAAAACCTAACCTAACCTAACCTTATGTATGGTATCCAGTCTTCGATATATACATATGAACCCCTCCACAAGGTTCTTTAAAAAACTTACACCTAATTCGTTCTAATTCGTGGTCACTCTCGACCCATATTAGCTAGCCGAGAAGCCAGTCTTTCAATCTTAGAGGGTTTGAATGTAACAACTATTGCATATTTGTATCCAGTTTCACACAAACGAACACTTCGTCTCATACTAGGTCTACCACATTTACTTCAATATCTCCTGACACTACATCCCTTGACGACTTGCACGTCTGATTTGCCTTTTCTTTCCTATAATTTTCATTTTCATGACGATGACTTGGTTTCAGAAGTCCCCACACATAACTCTTGGATATATGTTTATTCAATTTTACTTCTTTTTTGCACAGATTACAGACCTCCGTTCCCCCATTACTTTCGAACAAACGATGTCTCAAACTATACCCCATCCTTCCACAACAGAATCACAAACTTGACTGAGCAAAATCTGATCGGACTCGGATTTATATCCTACCAATCTGTATCACATCTGGATCATTCACCCCCCAAGATAGGCTTATGGCAATTTTTTAATTTGTCATGAGCGACATATTTAGCTTCGTTTAATATCGTGAAACATATTCTTCTACTGATTTCGACAATTCGATGGTACCTCCGACTAACTTACTTAATGTATTTTATTGCAATTTATTGCTTAACATTTGAGTTTAGGATAATATAAACATTTGGTAAAGGATTTCCATAATTTATTATTAGTTTTATAGGCATTATTCATAAATCTTGCTGGCATCATCACTGACAACTACCTCATTTTTTTATTTGAAAGTACAAAGAAATAGGTGTACGTTTTATAAAGAACCGAGTGGAGTGGTTCATATGTATATATCAATTAGGTTAGGTTTTTGATGGGGGGAATAAGATGTAGAAGTGACGTAGAATTGTGTCAAAAAATCAAGAGTAATATGAAAATGGCTATAACAATCATACAACGATGTAATTAATTACCGATGAAAATGGATGAATTTTTTTAAATCAAAATTGGAAGTGTGTATCAAAACTGCAAAGGATAGCTCAAAAA
The DNA here is from genome assembly GCA_016164225.1 of Gammarus roeselii. NCBI lineage: Eukaryota > Metazoa > Arthropoda > Malacostraca > Amphipoda > Gammaridae > Gammarus > Gammarus roeselii. The sequence goes on along the minus strand of SDVV010002456.1, from coordinate 12,740 downwards.
GTAGAGTCAAGTGGAGGTATTTGTTTTGCATTAATGTATGCATAAAGAGTCGATCGATGATACATAATTCTTGGTTGGTAAAGGTTAGGTAAGGCTAGGATGATTAGTTCTTTTAACCTAACATGACGTGAAGCTTATCCACATTAAATATCTGGTTACCAACGCAAGGGACATTATTCTATTGGATAAATCATAGATGAGAGGTAAAATGCTACAGATGTTAACCGACCCTGTATATACATACAAATGTGTTTACGTGTCTGCATTTTGCCGGTACCGACCCCTGTATACGCCGTCATTATACCGTGACCGGCCATGCATATGAGTAAAAAGCGTGTATGTTTGTACCTGGTGTTTGACATTAAAAAAAAGCTACGTGAAATAGAACCGTGTGGAGGAATTTGCTACGTAGAGCAAACAAAATAACGACTAAATATCATACATAACGATCAAACTTGAATGAGAATATATAATTATTGGGCAAGTTGGTTAGGTTGACTAGATTTTTGAGCCTAAAATCGCGTAAAACTGTTCAACATTATGAAAGTGTACCAAATAAGCAAGTGATTTCGTTCTAAATGGGTAAAAAGACAACAGATGTTAATTGATCCTGTATATGCATACAAATGTGTGTGTGTGTGTCTACATCGTGCCAGCATTAACCCTGTTTACGCCTACATTATCCCGGCATCTGCTGGCATATGCTGACATCAACCCAGTATACGCCTGAATTATGCCGGCACATGCCGTCACATGCCGGCACCAACTATGTATACGCCTGAATTATGCCGGCATATGCCGGCACCAACCCTGTATGTTCATGTTAAAGTATATATAAAATTGGAATCAGATTTGTTCTCATTTAGTTAGCGGTCTGTTTTTGTTGTTGAAGGATGTCGTCAAATTTGATATGAAAATATTTTACCAGAAAAGATAATACGGGGGTATGTGTTATTTGCAGTGCAGAAATAAATTATGCAAATCAAGATCCACGTTCGGGTTTTGGCAACATATGAAAGGACAGCATTATATTGAATATGATAATCTTAAAAATAAACGAGAAAATACAAGCTCAAAGGATGCTACGGGTGTATTGATAGAACATAATAAACCGAACCTGGGTTTCCAAAACAGTGGGATAGACATTGCTAAACAGGGTGCGAGCAGTAAAGAAAGTGTTTTACCTCTAACAACAAAACGCAGAACGTATAAAGATTGGGTGAATCGGGGGCAGTACACCCAAACCTTAGACGAAATGGAAAATAATGAAAATATGGGAAAAACGTTGGATACTTTACATGGAATGGACACCAGTAGCAGTGATATTGAAATCAGTGACAGTGATACCGAGGAGATCTCATGTGAAAAAAAAACTGATGAAGTTGAAGGGAAACGAATTATCAAATGCGATAATAAAACGGTTTCAAGTATGAGAAATGTAAAATTGTACAATAAAATAAAATGTATGCCTGACTTTTTTTTTATTGTTGGAATTGAAACACGAAGAGAGAGAATCATGTCTCAAACGTTTGTGTGATAGGAGAATTATGTATATTTCGTATATCTGCGGGAATATAGTGAATGGGAATGTCGACGCGAGTTAGGAAAAAACTGAGACGATTCGATATCACAAACATGGAACTATAATTTTAAAATTAGCGTCGAGAAAAAGCTCGCTGAAGTCTTTAAAAAAAACATTTGGTTACAAGGATCGGTTTTGAAGTGATGCATACAATACTCCCAAATGTATCTGCCTATCTAAAATGTTTACTAAGGGCAGCAGTCTAGAACCCAATAGACCAGAGAAGAGAAACACCCAGATGATAAATACTACACTAATTTGATGGGTCGACACCCCAAGGTGAGAAATTATGCTTATCATCGATAAAGAAGCCGCCGAATGCCTCTGATACCGCCGATCAAGCCAAAACCAGAGAGGGAAGTCGAAGTCATTACCTACGTTTCGTACATTTGCTCGCGTCGATTTGTGGAGTGAATAGTTATGTTCTCGTTTAAATGATGACATCTTTTCGGTATAAATGATAATTCCCTAATAAAAATGTGTTATAAATCTAATATCAATAAAATATATCATATAAATCTCTGTTTGCAATATCCTAAATTGAACTCCGATTGCTAGCATTAAAATTGCAGTTATGCAACATGACTTGCAATGAATTGCAATACAACGTCTCCTGCCTTGCATTACAAATGCGATAGATATTATGTAATTGAAATTGCCCTCGATTACCTAAGGTATCATAAATATATATCTATAATACCTTAGGTAAAGCTAAAGCAAAAGTCTACAGCTTCTTCTATGACACTCTGAAACCCAAATACGGTGACAACGTTTAAATTTGTCATGAGCGACATTTTGAGATTCGTTTCATACCGTGAAATATATTCTTCTACTGATTTTGACAATTCGATGGTACGTCCGACTAACTGATTTAATGTACTTTTTTGCAATTTATTGCTTAACCTCTGAGTTTAGGATAATATAAACATCTCGTAAAGGATTTTCATAGCTTATTATTAGTTTTATTGGCATTATCTACAGACTTTGCGGGCATCATCAATGATATCTACCTCATTTTTTGGTTTGAAACAGCATGATTCGTATATCCAACCATACCCATTGTCACTATATATCAGTTTCCTCTTAAAATTCTTCATATACGCCTTCATATATTTGATGCGATGCGAATATCGAAGGCTGTTCCTTTCCCGTGAGTCCACAAATATATTGCTTCGTCATCTTGAACCTTAATTATTCGAAACTTCTCCAAGTCTTAGTCATTCTGATCTTCATTGAGGAATTTTTGCATACGATTTAGATTTTCTTTTGTTCCTAGGTACAATTTATAACAGTAATGATGATGTTTTACCACTTGGATCATATTAAATTCGAGATTTGCTCTTTTATTTCTCTCAAACTTTGCTACCTACGACTGTAACAGGTCGACATTAGTTACCCATAGCAGACTTCCTTTTTCCTTCATCCATGTATTAATGATATCTCTCACTCTTTTGATTCTTGTTTTACCCGTTCTGAGATAATTGATATTTTTAACACTAGTCAATATTTGTTCAATCCGACTCATATCATCTTCGTAGCAAGCTATCATAAGTTGATAACATGTTGTTTTTTCGAAAAGCTTTAGGCCTAACATTGCTCGCCTAGGTCATTAACTGTGTATGTATGTGTGTGTATAGAGCTGTGTACGTATGTGCATGTGTATGTTTAAGCGTATGTACGTGTTACATCAGTTAAAATGTATAACAAAAATTTAAAAATCAAAATGTCAATATAATTTCAATTTTTCGAGGGATGACAGAGCCAAATCGGTCTATTGAAGTGATAACATGACTACTCAATTGAGGTGTTATCCCTCGAAAATTTGAAATTTTATTGACATTTTGAATTTTAAATTTATGTTATACATTTTTTTAAATTCAAGTAACACGTACATACGATTGAACATAAACATGCACATACGTACACAGCCCCAAACATATACATACGTACACAGCTGGTGACCTAGGCGAGCTATGTTAGGCCTAATGTTTTGCGGGAAACAACATGTAATCAATTTATATTAGCTAGCTGCATACCGAGAATAGAATCAGTGTTACGTTGAGATCAAGCGGAGACGCACGTTTCGTCATAAAATAAACGAAATGAATATTCACATCTCAAAAATTTGTTAGCAAGTGTTGGAAGAAGAAAGCTTCGAAGATGATATGAGTCGGATCGAACTTGTGATGAAAATATCAGTTATTCACTAGTGTTGAAAATATCAAATATATCAGAATGGGTTAAACAAGAATCAAAACAGTGGGAGATATCATTCATATATGGATAAGGAAAAAAAAAGTCGGCTCTGGCTAACTAATGTCGACGTGTTACAGTCGTATGTAACAAAGTTTAAGGAAAACAAGAAAACAAATCTCGAAATTGATATGATCCAAGTGGAAAATCATCATCATGACTGTAATAAAGCTGAGGGAGTGGCAAACAAAGTGGACCTAGGAACAAGAAAAAATCTGGATCGTATGCAAGAAATTCTCAATGATGAAGATCCGAATGACTTTGAATTGGAGAAGTTTCGAATAATCAGGGTTCAAGAAAAAGAAGCAATACATTTGTGGACTCACGGGAACGGAACAGCCTCCGGTATTCGCATCAAAGATATGATGAAGTATATGAAGGACTTTGATAGGAAACTGAAATATAGTGATGATGGGTATAGTTGGATGTACGAACCATGCTGTTAAAAAAAAAAGAGGTAGATGTAATTGACGATGCCAGCAAGGTATGTAAATAATGCTAATAAAACTAATAATACATCATGGGAATCCTTTATCAGACATTTATACTATCATAAACTCAAAGGTTAAGAAAGCAAACAATGAATTGCAATAAAATACATCAAGTCAGTTTGTCGGAGGTAACATCGAATTGTCGAAATCAGTAGAAGAATACGTTTCACGGTTTGAAACAAAGCTCAAAATATCGCTCATGACAAATTTAAACACTGCCATAAACCAATCCTGGGGGGTGAATGATCTGAATGTGATACAGATTGGTAGGATATAAATCAGAGTCTGATCAGATCTTGCTAAGTCAAGTTTGTGATTCTGTTGTGGAAGGATGGGGTATAGCTTGAGACATCGTTTGTTCGAAAGTAATGGGGTAACGGAGGTCTGTAAACTGCAGAAAAGAAGAAAAATTTAATAGACATAAATCCAGGAGTTATGTGTGGTGACTTCTGAAACGAAGTCATCGTCATGAATATGAAAATTATAGGAAAGAAAAGGCAAATCAGACGTGCAAGTCGTCAACGGATGTAGTGTCAGGAGATATTGAAGTAAATGTGGTAGACCTAGTATGGGACGAAGTGTTCATTTGTTTGAAACTGGATTCAAATATGCAATACTTGTAACATTCAAACCACCTAAGATTGAAAATCTGGCTTCTCTGCTAACTAATATGGGTCTATAGTGACCACGAAGTAGAAAGAATTAGGTGTAAGTTATATAAAAAACCGTGTGGAGTTCCGTTCAGTTAGGTTCAGTTCAATTCAGTTCCATTCAGTTCCGTTCAGTCTGTTAAGTTCCGTTCAATTCGGTTCGGTTTCGTTTAATTTCGTCCAGTTTCGTCCATTGTTTTCGTTCAGTTTCGTTCAGTTTCGTTCAGTTCCGTTTAGTTCCGTTCAGTTTCCTCCAGTCCCGTTCAGCTCTGTTCAGTTTCATTCAGTTCCGTTCCGTCCTATTCCGTTTAGTTCAGTTTCATTCAGTTCCGTTCAGTCTCATTCAGTTCCGTTCATTTCCGTCCGGTTTCATTCAGTTCCGTTCAGTTCGGATCAGCTTCGTTCAGTTTCGTTCAGTTCCGTTCAGTTCCGTTCAGTTTGGATCAGTTACATTCAGTTCCGCTCAGTTTCGTTCAATTCCGTCCAGTTTCGCTTATTTCAGTTCAGTTCCGTTCAATTCGATTCAGTTCCGTTCAGTTTCATTAAGTTCGTTCACTCCCGTTCAGTTCCGTTTTGCTTAGTTCAGTTCCGTTCAGTTTCGTTTAGCTCCGTCCAGTTACGTTCAATGTTTTTTATTCAGTTACGTTCAGTTCCGTTCAGTTCGTTCAGATCCGTTCAGTTCCATTCAGTTCCGCTTAGTTCCGTTCAGTTCGGATCAGTTACATTCAGTTCCGCTACGATTCGTTCAGTTTCGTTCAGTTCTGTTCAGTTCCGTTCAGTTCCGCTCAATTCCATTCAGTTCCGTCCGGTTTCGTTTAGTTCCGTTCAGTTTCGTTCAGTTCCGTTGATTTCCGTCGAGTTCCGTTCAGTTCCGTTCAATTCCGTTCAGTTCCATCCAGTTTCGTTCAGTTCCATTCCGTTCCGTTCAGTTGCGTTCAGTACCGTTCATTGTTTATGTTCAGTTTCGTTCATTTTCTTTCCGTTCAGTTCTGTTCAGTTCCGTTCATTCCCTCTCAGTACCGTTAGTTTCATTCAGTTCTTCTCAGTTCCATTCAGTTCCGTTCAGTTCCGTTAAGTTCTGTTCGGTTCCGTTCAGTTTCATTCAGTTCCATTCAGTTCAGTTTCCGTTCAGTTCCGTTCAGTTCCGTTCAGTTCCGTTCTGTTCAGTTTACTTCCGTTCAGTTCCGTTCAATTCCGTTTAGTTCTGTTCAGTTCCGTTCAGTTCCTTTCAGTTCCGTTCAGTTCTGTTCAGTTCAGTTCCGTCCAGTTCTGTTCATTTCCGTTCAGTTCCGCTCAATTTCGTTCAGTTCCGTTTAGTTCCGTTCAGTTTTGTTCAGTTCCGTTTAGTTCCGTTCAGTTCCGTTCAGTTCCGTTCAGTTGCGTTTAGTTCTGTTCAGTTACGTTCATTGTTTTTGTTCAGTGTCGTTCCAATTCGTTCAGTTCCCTTCAGTTCTGTTCAGTTCCGTTCATTCCCTCTCAGTACCGTTCAGTTCCGTTAGTTTCGTTCAGTGCCTCTCAGTTCCCTTCAGTCCCGTTCAGTTCTATTCAGTTCCGTTCCGTTCAGTTCCGTTCAGTTTCGTTTAGTTCCGTTCAGTTTCGCTTCGTTTCGTTTCGTTCAGTTCAGTTCAGTTCCGTCCAGTTTCGTTCAGTTCCACTCAGTTCCATTCAGTTCCGTTCAGTTCAGTTCAATTACATTCAGTTCCGCTCAGTTCCGTTCAGTTACCTTCAGTTCTTTTCAGTTCCGTTCAGTTCCGTTCAGTTCCGTTCAGTTCCGTTCAGTTCCGTTCAGTTCCGTTTAGTTCCGTTCAGTTCCGTTCGGTTCCGTTCAGTTTCATTCAGTTCCATTACATTCCGTTCAGTTCTGTTTAGCTCCGTTCAGTACCTTTCAGTACCGTTCGGTTCCGTTCAGTTTCATTCAATTCCATTCCATTCCATTATTTCAGTTCTGTTCAGTTTTGTTCAGTTCTGTTCGGTTCCGTTCAGTTCCTTTCAGTTCCGTTCAATTCCGTTTATTTCTGTTCAGTTTTGTTCAGTTCAGTTCCGTTCAGTTCCGTTCAGTTCCGTTCAGTTCCGTTCCGTTCCATTCGTTCCGTTCAGTTCTATTCAGATCCTTTCAATTCCGTTCAGTTACGTACAGTTTCGCTCAGTTCTGTTCAGTTCCGTTCAGTTCCGTTTAGTTCCGTTCAGTTCCATTCAGTTCCGTTCGGTTCCGTTCAGTTTCATTCAGTTCCATTCCATTCCGTTCAGTTCCGTTCAATTCCATTCAGTTCTCTTCATTTCCGTTCGGCTCTGTTCAGTTCCATTCAGTTCCCTCAGTCCCGTTCAGTTTTGTTCAGTCCCGTTCAGTTAGGTTCAGTTCCGTTCAGTTCCGTTCAGTTCCGTTCAGATCCTTTCAGGTTAATTCAGTTCCGTCTAGATTCGTTTATTCCGTTCAGTTCCGTTCTTTTCCGTTCAGTTCCACTCCATTCCGTTCCGTTCAGTTCCGTTCGAATCCTTTCAGTGAAATTCAGTTTCGTTCATTGTTTTCGTTCATTATCGTTTAGTTGAATGCAGTTTCGTTCAGATTTGTTCAGTTCCATTCAGTTCCGTTCAGTTTCGTTAAGTCCCGTTTAGTTCTGTTCAGTTCCGTTCAGCTCCGTTCAGTTCCGTTCAGTTCCGTTCAGTTCCGTTCAGTTCTATTCCATTCCGTTCCGTTTAGTTCCGTTCAGTTCTGTTCAGTTCGGTTCAAACCCGTTTAGTTTTGTTCAATTTCGTTCAGTTCCGTTCAGTTCCGTTCAGTTCCGTTCAGTTCCGTTCAGTTCTGTTCAGTTCTGTTCAGTTCCGTTCAGTTTCGTTCAGTACCGTTCAATTCCGCTCAGTTCCGTTCAGTTCCGTTTAGTTCCGTTTCGTACCGTTCAGCTCAATTCAGTTCCGTTCGGTTCCATTCAGTTCCGTTCAGTTCCGTTCAGTTCCGTTCAGTTCCGTTCAGTTCCGTTCAGTTCTGTTCAGTTCTGTTCAGTTCCGTTCAGTTCCGTTCAGTTTCGTTCAGTACCGTTCAATTCCGCTCAGTTCCGTTCAGTTACGTTCGTTACATTCAGTTCCGCTCAGTTCTGTTCAGTTCTGTTTAGTTCTGCTCAGTTCCGTTCAGTTCCGTTCCGTCCTATTCCGTTCAGTTCCGTTCCGTTCAGGTCCTCTCAGTTGAATTCAGTTCCGTTCAATTCCGTTCAGTTTCGTTCAGTTCTGCTCACTTCTGTTCAGTTGCATTCCATTCCGTTCAGTTCCGTTCAGTTTCGTTTCGCTCCGTTCTGCTTCGTTCTGTTCCGTTCAGTTAAGTTCAGTTCCGTTCAGTTTCGTTCAGTTCCGTGCAATTCTGTTCAGTTCTGTTCAGTACCGTTCGGCTCTGTTCAGTTCCATTCAGTTCCCTCAGTCCCGTTCAGTTTTGTTCAGTCCCGTTCAGTTAGGTTCAGTTCCGTTCAGTCCCGTTCAGTTCCGTTCAGTTCTTCTCGGGTAAATTCAGTTCCGTTCACTTCCGTTTAATTCCGTTCAGTTCCGCTCATTTCCGTTCAGTTTCATTCCATTCCGTTCCGTTCAGTCCCGCTCAATTACATTCAATTCCTTTCAGTTCCGTTCAGTTCTGTTCGGTTCCATTCAGTTTCTTCAGTTCCATTACATTTCGTTCAGTTCTGTTTAGCTCCGTTCAGTACCTTTTAGTACCGTTCGGTTCCGTTCAGTTTAATTCAATTCCATTCCATTCCATTTTTTCAGTTCTGTTCAGTTTTGTTCAGTTCTGTTCAGTTTCTTTCAGTTCCGCTCAGTTCCGTTCAGTTCCGTTTAGTTCTGCTCAGTTCCGTTCACTTCCGTTCAGTTCCGTTCCGTTGTATTCCGTTCAGTTCCGTTCCGTTCAGTTCCTCTCAGTTGAATTAAGTTCCGTTCAGTTTCGTTCTGTTCCGCTCAATTCTGTTCAGTTCCATTCCATTTCGCTCAGTTCCATTCAGTTCCGTTCAGTTTCGTTCCGCTCCGTTCTGTTCCATTTAGTTCCGTTCAGTTAAGTTCAGTTTCGTTTAGTTCCGTTCAATTCTGTTCAGTTCTGTTCAGTTCCGTTCAGTTAGGCTAAGTTCCGTTAAGTTCTTCTCAGGTAAGTTCAGTTCCGTTCACTCCCGTTTAATTCCGTTCAGTTCCGCTCACTTCCGTTCAGTTCCATTACATTTCGTTCCGTTCAGTTCCGCTCAATTACATTCAATTCCGTTCAGTTCCGTTCAGTTCCGTTCAGTTCCGTTCAGTTCCGTTCGGTCCCGTTCAGTTTCTTCAGTTCCATTACATATCGTTCAGTTCTGTTTACCTCCGTTCAGTACCTTTCAGTACCGTTCGGTTCCGTTCAGTTTAATTCAATTCCATTCCATTCCATTTTTTCAGTTCTGTTCAGTTTTGTTCAGTTCTGTTCAGTTCTGTTCAGTTCCGTTCAGTTTCTTTCAATTTCATTTATTTCTGTTCAGTTCCGTTCAGTTCAGTTCCGTTCAGTTCCGTTCCGTTCCGTTCAGTTCTATTCAGATACGTTCAGTTTAATTCAATTCCGTTCAGTTACGTACAGTTTCATTCAGTTCTGTTCAGTTCCGTTTAGTTCCATTCAGCTCCGTTCAGTTCCATTCAGTTCCGTTCAGTTTCATTCAGTTTCATTCCATTCCGTTCAGTTCCGTTCAATTCCATTCAGTTACGTTTATTTCCGTTCTGTTCTGTTTAGTTCCATTCAGTTCCCTTCAGTCCCGTTCAGTTTTGTTCAGTTCCGTTCAGTTCCGTTCAGTTAGGTTCAGTTCTGTTCAGTTCCATTCAGTTCCGTTCAGTTCCGTTCAAATCCTTTCAGGTTAATTCAGTTCCGTTCAGTTTTGTTTATTCCGTTCAGTTCCGCTCACTTCCGTTCAGTTCCATTCCATACCGTTCCGTTCAGTTCCGTTCGAATCCTTTCAGTTAAATTCAGTTCCGTTCAGTTTCGTTCATTGTTTTCTTTCGTTATCGTTTAGTTTCATGCACTTTCGTTTAGTTTTGTTCAGTTCCATTCAGTTCCATTCAATTTCATCCAGTCCCGTTCAGTTCTGTTCAGTTCCCTTCAGCTCCGTTCAGTTCTGTTCAGATCTATTCCATTCCGTTTCGTTCAGTTCCGTTCAGTTCCGTTCAGTTCCGTTCGGTTCCGTTCAGTTCAGTACCGTTCGGTTCCTTTCAGTTTAATTCAATTCCATTCCATTCAAATTTTTCAGTTCTGTTCAGTTTTGTTCAGTTCTGTTCTGTTCTGTTCAGTTTCTTTCAGTTCCGCTCAGTTCCGCTCTGTTCCGTTCAGTTCCATTTAGTTCTGCTCAGTTCCATTCAGTTCCGTTCCGTTCTATTCCGTTCAGTTCCGTTCCGTTCAGGTTCTCTCAGTTGAATTCAGTTCCGTTCAATTCCGTTCAGTTTCGGTCAGTTCCGCTCACTTTCGTTCAGTTACATTCCATTCCATTCAGTTCCATTCAGTTCCGTTCAGTTTCGTTCCGCTCCGTTCTGATCCGTTCAGTTCCGTTCAGTTAAGTTCAGTTCCGTTCAGTTTCGTTCAGTTCCGTTCAATTCCGTTCAGTTCTGTTCAGTTCCGTTCAGTTAGGCTAAGTTCCGTTCAGTTCCGTTCAGTTCCGTTCGGTTCCGTTCATTTTCTTCAGTTCCACTACATTCCGTTCAGTTCTGTTTAGCACCGTTTAGTACCTTTCAGTACCGTTCGGTTCCGTTCAGTTTAATTCAATTCCATTCCATTTTTTCAGTTCTGTTCGTTTTTGTTCAGTTCTGTTCAGTTCCGTTTAGGTTCTTTCAGTTCCGTTCAAATCCGTTTATTTCTGTTCAGTTTTGTACAGTTAAGTTCCGTTCAGTTCCGTTCCGTTCAGTTCTATTCAGATCCGTTCAGTTCCGTTCAATTCCGTTCAGTTACGTACAGTTTCATTCAGTTCTGTTCAGTTCCGTTTAGTTCCATTCAGTTTCGTTCAGTTCCATTCAGTTCCGTTCGGTTCCGTTCAGTTTCATTCAGTTCCATTCCATTCCGTTCAGTTCTGTTTAGCTCCGTTCAGTAAATTTCAGTACCGTTCGGTTCCGTTCAGTTCAATTCAATTCCATTCCATTCCATTTTTTCAGTTCTGTTCATTTTTGTTCGGTTCTGTTCAGTTCCGTTCAGTTTCTTTCAGTTCCGTTCAATTCCGTTTATTTCTGTTCAGTTCTGTTCAGTTCAGTTCCGTTCAGTTCCGTTCCGTTCCGTTCGGTTCTATTCAGATCCATTCAGTTCCGTTCAATTCTGTTCAGTTACGTACAGTTTCATTCAGTTCTGTTAAGTTCGTTTAGTTCCATTCAGTTCCGTTCAGTTCCATTCAGTTCCGTTCGGTTCCGTTCAGTTTCATTCAGTTCCATTCCATTCCGTTCAGTTCCGTTCAATTCCATTCAGTTCCGTTCATTTCCGTTCTGTTCTGTTTAGTTCCATTCAGTTCCCTTCAGTCCCGTTCAGTTTTGTTCAGTTCCGTTCAGTTAGGTTCAGTCCCGTTCAGTTCCGTTCAGTTCCGTTCAGTTCCGCTCAGTTCCGTTCAGTTCCGTTCAGTTCCGTTCAGTTCCGTTCAGTTCCGTTCAGTTCCGTTCAGTTCCGTTCAGTTCCGTTCAGTTCCGTTCAGTTCCGTTCAAATCCTTTCAGGTTAATTCAGTTCTGTTTAATCCGTTCAGTTCCGCTCACTACCGTTCAGTTCCATTCCATTCCGTTCCGTTCCGTTCCGTTCGAATCCTTTCAGTTAAATTCAGTTCCGTTCGAATCCTTTCAGTTAAATTCAGTTCCGTTCAGTTTCGTTCAGTTTCTTTCAGTTTCATGCAGTTTCGTTCAGTTTTGTTCAGTTCCATTCAGTTCCGTTCAGTTTCGTTCAGTCCCGTTCAGTTCTGTTCAGTTCCGTTCAGCTCCGTTCAGTTCTGTTCAGTTCTATTCCATTCCGTTCCGTTCAGTTCCGTTCAGTTATGTTCAGTTCTGTTCAGTTTCGTTCAGTAAGGTTCAGATCCGTTCAGTTCCGGTCTGTTCAATTCCGTTTTGTTCTTTTCAGTTAAATTCAGTTCCATTTAGTTCCGTTCAGATCCGCTCACTTCCGTTCAGTTCCATTCCATTCCGTTCAGTTCCATTCAAATCCGTTCCGTTCTGTTTAGTTCCGTTCAGTTCTTTTCAGTTAAATTCAGTTCCGTTCACTTTCGATTAGTTCCGTTCAGTTCCGCTCACTTCCGTTCAGTTCTATTCCCTTCCGTTCCGTTCAGTTCTGTTCAGTTCCGTTCAGTTCTATTCAGTTCCGTTCAATTCCGCTCAGTTCCACTCAGTTCCGTTCAGTCAAATTCAGTTCCGGTCAGTTCCGTTCAGATTCGTTCAGTTCCGTTCAGTTAGGTTCAGTTCCGTTCAATTCCGTTCAGTTCCTTTCAGGTAAATCCAGTTCCGTTCAGTTCCGCTCACTTCCGTTCAGTTCCATCGCATTCCGTTTAGTTCCGTTCAGTTCCATTCCGTTTCCTTTAGCTCCATTCAGTCCCGTTCAGTTCCATTGCGTTCCGTTCAATTCCGCTCAGTTCCGTTCAGTTACGATCAGTTCCGCTCAGTTCCGTTTAGTTCTGCTCAGTTCCGTTCTGTTCAGTTAAGTTCGTGAAGTCACCCTTACTGTGCGAAACAGCCAAGTCGAGGTAGCCATTCATATTTGTGCAGTCACTCAAACTGTATAAAAAATACTGTACGTCGACTCAATTGGGTTGATGTACACACACACACACACA
>SDVV010002455.1:0-23012 GCA_016164225.1 Gammarus roeselii | reverse complement strand
GTTATGTATACATTAGGATGACTTACGCCCACGACAGGGCTTGGCATTAAAGACTTGCACTATAAACGATAGGGGAATTTCATCTTACAAAAAAGCGCGCACTGGAAACCTTCAGGCAGTTGGGGAAGAGGAGGGGAAAGGGGGAGAAGAGGGCGGTAGACACCGCACACATCCTTCCCAGTCCCAAACCAAGAAAGTCACTCACGCAGAAAACAAGATGGTTCACAAACTATCTACATACATAAACATACATATACACATATATATGTGTATGTACATAAGTACACACTCATACACACATGCATATATACATTAACTTCTTCTCCGTGCCGGGCATGTGGGATATATTCTCCACAGTACCTACCTACCTACTCATCGCTCTGTGGGGATGCTTATACCTACTTGCCTACTCATCGCTCTGTGGGATGCTTATACCTACCTACCTAATCATCGCTCTGTGGGATGCTTATACCTACCTACCTACTCATCGCTCTGTGGGGATGCTTGTACCTACCTACCTACTCATCGCTCTGTGGGGATGCTTATACCTACTTACCTACTCATCGCTCTGTGGGATGCTTATACCTACCTACCTACTCATCGCTCTGTAGGATGCTTATACCTACCTACCTACTCATCGCTCTGTGGGATGCTTATACCTACCTACCTACTCATCGCTCTGTGGGGATGTTTATACCTACCTACCTACTCATCGCTCTGTGGGATGCTTATACCTACCTACCTACTCATCGCTCTGCGGGATGCTTATATCAACCTACCTAATCATCACTGTGGGATGCTTATACCTTCCTACCTAACTACTCCGCGCTCTGTGGACATGCGTTAAACTCTTTCGCCCGTTCCAATTTGTTTCTATGTCTGGCCTAAGAAATTCGTCGTTTTATTAATTTGAAAGGGTTCTTTATATTATCCAGAGGCCTCAACTACCCTCGTTATAGAAAAGCGTGAGATTTTTCTGTGAAGGATTATTCGCCTGAATGCATTTAGTTGACGACAAATACTTGCTGTTGGTTCTGAAAGTAGTAATGCCGACGTAAGTAGCAGGACAGTAGCCCTTCAGTGCACATGGGAAGCTGCGCAGGTGGATGGCTCGGTCTACTGCAAAGCAATGGGTATTTTGTTCTACGAGGAAAGTGTAAAGGTCTTCCACGCGACAACACTCAAACGCATGTAAATAATACAATTGCCTAACTTTTCAGACATAACACCTAATAAAAAAAGGAACGCAATTAAAGTTACCCCCATTCTCATAGAGTTATGAGAGATAATTCCCCATTGAGGGAGGTAGCGTCGCTTATAATCAGACGCAGGCCACATCACTGCTATGATGGCCTGTAGTTAGTAAATACAAACATTTCAGTTCAAACAACCTGATTAAAATAATATTACTTCCAACCAGTCCTGATTAAAATATTATTACTTCCAAATAACACGAACTCAGAAAAAGTTATTGTCTGGTTAAGTAGCTGTAACAAAATAATTCCCCCCCCCCCCCCCGAAAAAGATGTAAACCATGGTTATGATGTTGGCCCGCTGTCTGGTCTATGATCCGGACATATTCAAAGTTTTTCATTAGCTGTAAATGTGCCTCTTCCCTCACGAGACTCATTTGCTCCTCTCCAATTTCATGTTAAACAAGCAGGAAAAAAATCTTTCACACACAGAATGGTATTCGACTTGAACATTAAAAATATACATAAATGTACGCAATAAATATAAAACGCACTAAATGTCAAGCTATGATCACCGAATCCGAATAAGTGACATTGTATAGTTCATTATGACGTGTTACTGAATGAATGGGGCCGTGTATGCGCGTAAGGCTGCATCTTGACTTCATTGCTGAGCGTAAGTGCAAGACTCTTACTGAACATATCTCAACCAAAGACATATCAAAGTAGGACTGAAATTCACAATAAATATGCTGTGTATTCTGATGACTTGAAATATTGCGGTCATGCTTTCGACATTTCATGAAACAGTTGGCGAGATTCCTTCACTCTAATTGACAGTCTTGGTACATTGGGTAGGAAAGGATGTTAGGGTATGTGTGGCCTTGTGTAGGAGACTGTACGTTAGAGACACTGACGTGCATGCCTACATTAACAGGATCGGCCTCACTAACGTTTACCTTTCGTCGGTGAACCTTTTTCCGTTTCTATCGACGATGGGACACTGTAGATTTGAAGGCGATAAATCAATCGCAATATTAAACATGGCTTCGTTAAGATGCTGGCGATTCAAACCGAATATTTATTTATGGATAAATAGGGCCTCCATAGCATCATATTTTATTTGATTACAGACTGCAGGGGATCTACTGCTCTAAACACAAGGTTTGTGAGCTCAATGAGGAAGTGAATAATTATACCCATTCATAGCTTTCCGCTATCAGAATAAAGAGGCCTATTTCTTCTGAACTCAACACGTCCTTTTCAGAGACTCCTACCAACAAGTTTTATGTTCCTTAATACCGCTCAGAAGAAGCTTTATTTAACACTTAGAAGCAAACGCATGATCGCTTTGGATAACAAATTATTAAATCAAACAATTGCGAGTGTCTGCTAGCTGCAGAAACACCTAACAGCTTCAACACAGGCAGAGACCGAAGATGTTCCGAACAGCTCGCGATGGACACAACCTGTCATTTTCGAAGTTTTGATAATAAAAGCATTAGTCTCTATATTTGTTAGAGACCTTAATAAAAACCTTCAACGTCTAAATATCCGTATAAATCAGTCAAGGTATCGCCTATAAACATGTGTGTTTTTGAGATTATCACGGGAAGCGGTGAGACTCGCGCAGGGTTTGGCGAGCCTCCAAGTGTCGCGTTACTGGCAGCCTTATGAGGCAAACAAGGGCCTGCTCAAACACGCCCTCGACTGCTCTATGGTTCTCCAGCACAAAGATAATTACTAAGCCACTCTACATAAATAAAAAGTTCGGCATCAGCATATCAACAAGCTGTGAGCCCTAAAGGAGGCGATAACTCTCAAGTCTGCGTTGCGCCGATTCACACTAGAGCTGGGGACCCTAAATTGGAGCAACCGCCGGGAGATGTACTGCGGGTCTCGATGCTTTAGGGTGCGAGTATCAACAGTTGGGGGAACAAGTCTCGACAGTATGGCGTTCAGTCTTAACAGTTTTGGGTCCAGTATCGACTGTTTGGGGATCAGTTTTGACTGTGTGAGGTTGAGTCTCGACTGTTTGAGGACCGGTCTAAACTGCACAAGATCGAGCCTCGACTGTATCGGCTGAGCCTCGACTGTATGGGCTGAGTTTCGACTGTACGTGGTTGAGTCTCGATTGTACGTGTCCATTCTCACGGCAGAGGGGAGGTAGTTCCCACACTAGGGAGTGCGTCACCACACCAAGGTGCTAGTCACCACACCAAGGTGCTAGTCACCACACCAGACAGTGCGTCACCACACCAGGGAGTGCGTCACCACACCAGAAATTGCGTCACCACAACAGGAAGTGCGTCACCAAACCAGGAAGTGCGTCACCACACTAGGGAGTGCGTCACCACACCAGGCAGTGCGTCACCATACCAGGGAGTACGTCACCACACCAGGGAGTGCGTCACTACACCAGTGTGCGTCACCACACCAGGCAGTGCGTCACCACACCAGGAAGTGCGTCACCACACCAGGCTGTGCGTCACCACACCTGGAAGTGCGTCACTACGCCAGCGAGTGCGTCACCACACCAGAAAGTGCGTTACTACATCAGGGAATGCGTCACCACACCAGGGAGGGCGTTACCACACCCGGGAGTGCGTCACCACATCAGGAAGGGCGTCACCACCACAGGGAGTGCGTCACCTCACCAGGAAGTGCGTCACTACACCAGAGAGTGTGTCACCACACCAGGAAGTGCGTCACCACACTAGGGAGTGCGTCATCACACCAGGGAGTGCGTCACCACACCAGGAAGTGCGTTATCACACCAGGAAGTGCTTCACCCCACCAGGAAGTGCGTCACTACACCAGGGAGTGCGTTGCCACACCAGGAAGTGCGTCAACATACCAGGAAGTGCGTCACTACATCAGAGAGTGCACCACCACACCAAGGAGTGCGTCAGCACATCAGGGAGTGCGTAACCACACCAGTGAGTGCGTCACCACACCAGGAAGTGCGTCACCACACTAGGGAGTGCGTCACCACACCAGGGAGTGCGTTACTACACCAGGGAGTGCGTCACCACACCGTGGAGTGCGTCACCACACCAGTAAATGTGTCATCACACCAGGGAGTGCGTCACCACACCAGGGAGTGCGTCACTACACCCGGGAGTGCGTCACCACCCCAGGAAGTGCGTCACTACATCAGGGAGTGCACCACCACACCAAGGAGTGCGTCACCACGCTAGAAAGTGCGTCTCCAGATCAGAAAGTGCGTCACTACACCAGAGAGTGCGTCACCACACCAGGAAGTGCATTACTACACCAGGGAGTGCGTCACCACAACAGGGAGTTCGTCACCACTTCAGGGAGTGCGTCACCACACCAGGGAGTGCGTCACCACACCAGGGAGTGCGTCACCACACCAGGAAGTGCTTCATCACATCTAGGAAGTGCGTCACCAAACCAGGAAGTGCGTCACTACACCAGGGAGTGCGTTGTCACACCAGGAAGTGCGTTACCACACCAGGAAGTGCGTCACTACATCAGGGAGTGCACCACCACACCAAGGAGTGCGTCAGCACACCAGGGAATGCGTCACCACACCAGGGAGTGCGTCACCATCCCAGGAAGTGTGTCACCACCCCAGGAAGTGTGTTACCACACCAGGGAGTGCGTCACCACATCAGGGAGTGCGTCACCACACCAAGGAGTGCGTCACCACACTAGGTAGTGCGTCATCACACCAGGAAGTGCGTCACTACACCAGAGACTGCGTCACCACACCAGGAAGTGAGTTACTACACCAGGGAGTGCGTCACCATACCGTGGAGTGCGTCACCACACCGGGGAATGCGTCATCACACCAGGGAGTGCGTCACCACACCAGGGAGTGAGTCACCACACTAGGGAGCGCGTTACCGCTCCCAGGGTGTGCGTCACCACACCAGGGAGTGCGTCACCACACAAGGAAGTGCGTCACCACATTAGGAAGTGTGTCACTACACCAGGAAGTACGTCACTACACTAGGGAGTGCGTCACCACACCAGTGAATGCGTCACCACACCAGGAAGTGCGTCACCACCCCAGGGAGTGCGTAACCACACCAGGGAGTGTGTAACTACACCAGGGAGTGCCTCACCACACCAAAAAGTGAGTCACCACACTAGGAAGTGCGTCACCACACAAGGAAGTGCGTCACTACACCGGAGAGTGCGTCACCACACCAGGAAGTTTGCTACTATACCAGGAAGTGCGTCACCACACCAGGAAGTGCGTCACCACACCAGAGAGTGCGTCACCACACCGGGGAGTGAGTCATAACACCAGGGAGTTCGTCGCCACACCAGGGAGTGCGTCACCACACCAGGCAGTGCGTTACCACACCAAGAAGTGCGTCACCACACCATAAAGTGCGACACCACACCAGGAAGTGCGTCACCACACCAAGAAGTGCGTCATTACACCAAGAAGTGCATCACCATACCAGTAAGTGCGTCTCCACACCAGAAAGCGAGTCACCACACCAGGAAGTGCGTCACTATACCAGGGAGTGCGTCACCACACCAGGAAGTGCATCACCACACGAGGAAGTGCGTCACTACACCAGGGAGTGCGTCACCACACCAGGGAGTGCGTCACCACACCAGGGAGTGTGTCACCAGACCAGGGAGTGCGTCACAACACCAGGGAGTGCGTCACCACACCAGGAAGTGCGCAACCACACCAGGGAGTGCGTCACTACACCAGGGAGTGCGTCACCTCACCAGGGAGTGTGTCACCACACCAGGGAGTGCGTCACCACACCAAGAAGTGTGTCTCCTCACCAGGAAGTGCGTTACCACACCAGGGAGTGCGTCACCACGCCAGTGAGTGCGTCACCACACCAGGGAGTGCGTCACCACAACAGGAAGTGCGTCACCACACCAGGAAGTGCGTCACCACACCTGTGAGTGCGTCACAACTTCAGGAAGCGCCAATTACGGAGATGTGCGAGACGTAAGACCCGAGCAGAAGATAAAAGTACAAGCGGGCGGGCTACGCCACAGACGGATTTAGCGTCACTCGAAGCTAATTTTCGCCAACAAAAGACTGTGCTCGTCAGTGGCCCAATTAGGGCAGATGCCTTACAGTCGTGATTTTGGAATATGATTGGACCAGTACAGGGGCCATCGCAAGTTTTCTTGAGCCCGGTAATGTTTGTATTAGCTGTTATTGCATAGTCGAATTCTTTGCAACGTCGAGGAAATTGCCGCCTTGCCTCCGCAGCTCTTGAGTAGAATGGCTAGGAAAGATGGTTGGCAGGGCTGTGCAACTATTATGACTAACGGTGTACCCGATGCTGATAGTAGGTTCAACCAATAGTAGGTAGTAGGTTTAAGCAATTGTAGCTATAATGAATTCAATAGAGTATTTTAGAGGCATAGCTAAAGCAGGAGAGGGCTGTTGGTTACACAACCACTCCCATGAGGTTCGAAATATGAAGTAATGCCTACAATGAAAGTTTAAATAGAGAGTTAGGTTAATAACTGAAACCCAGAGTCCCTTCAAAGAGAGATGGGAATTTGCCACCTCATGGGGAAATTTTGTCCACGCGGTGGTAGTATTTTATGTAGTCAATGTATTCTGATGCTTTTAAAACCATTCCCATTATGCACGGATTGTTTTGTGGGAGAAATTTGATGACTGAGCGGGGTGAATTCTGTCATCTTCGTTGGTATTTCTCACCCTAGAAAACACCATTTGCCTGAAAATGTTGGCCTAGTTTGAGGATTAGAATATTTGAAACACTAATTAAGAAAAGCTAAATTACACTAAATTCTGGATAAGGTGATGCTAATTTAGAGAGCTGTTGACTTTGAACTGTAAACGATGACAGGGCAGAATCCCCGCACCTAGTGACCGTCCTGTGAGGGGCGGAACCATTTCGTTACGGAGAATATTTCTACCAACACATGTACTACGTGTAAATAATTATTTATCCAATCGAATATATTTTAGGCCCATTTTGTACAACCTGTCTATCAACGCTGCTTGGAAGCACGTATTTTTTACCTGGCCACTCATCTATTCTCTGCGGAATTGCGAAGAGCTCCCTATTACCCGCCGTCCATCTTGTTATGTGCAGGACCGTTCAAGTAATTATTCGACCAAGGGCACAGCCGGCTAGTGTGACTGGCATCAGTCTCGGTCGTTAGGCAAAGGATGATAAGACAGTTCAGTATCACGTGACTTCAGATTTGTTTTGCAAATGACCACCATCACGTTTAGGGAAGCATGAGGTTGAGACCAGGGTCACGGATCGGTGACCCGGCAAGAGATATCGGAGGTTCCGCTCAGTTTTTTATTTATCGTTTTAGCCAATCATTTTGAACAGGGATGAGTGTGCGACATATTTTATCAGTGGAGGTTGAAATCCATTATACTTTTGGGCTACGGAGTTGAAATACGGAGTACATTCGTCGCAGGTAGAAAGTTGTAGATTGCAATGCTCTGGTCAAAAGTTTTCGACCATTTATTATGAAACTGACATCCCACGCGTAGCTCTAAGGATTGACGACCTAATCATTTCCATCTAAGGTCGGCAAGCATTTCGATGTGTCTCCGCGCGACTGTGCTCACCGGTGCTCAGTCACGTCTGCGCTCCGTCGCGGCAGTGCATTGAAAGAGCAGTGCAAGGCAGAAAGCTCTCCCTCAGCCTCGAAACCAAATGCGGAGTTGACGCGAGGTGCAGAAATAGACGGACGGCTGAACAAGTTACAGAAAACGGGGCGAGGGGCGACGACGAGTCGAGCCCCGGGCTGCAGTGCGACGGGCGGTCGTCGGCAGCTGAGGGGCGTGAAGAAAGAACGTTGAGATTCGAGCTGTCAAAGTAAGTTTCAGGTTCGGAAACTGAGTCGTGCAATGCAGAGCTGAGAGGTGGGATGCAGAGCTGAGAGGTGGGATGCAGAGCTGAGAGGTGGGATGCAGAGCTGAGAGGTGGGATGCAGAGCTGAGAGGTGGGATGCAGAGCTGAGAGGTGGGATGCAGAGCTGAGAGGTGGGATGCGGAGCTGTGAGGTGGGATGCAGAGCTGAGAGGTGGGATGCAGAGCTGTGAGGTGGGATGAAGAAATAAGCCGTAGACTACACAACTGAGATGCGGGATGCAAACTGAAGCGTAGAGTGCAGAACTGAGGTGCAGACTGCAGAGCAGACGCGTGTTGACTGCAGAACTGAGGTTCAGACTGCAGAGCAGACGCGTGTTGACTGCAGAACTGAGGTTTGGAATGCAAACTGAGGCATAGACTGTAGAAATGAGGCGCAGACTTCAGAACTGAGGAGCAGGCTGCAGAACTGAGATGAAGACTGCATAACTGGGGTTCAAACTGCATTACTGAGGAGCGGGCTTCAGAACTGAGTAGTGGGCATCAGAACTGTTTTGAGTTAGTCGTAGAACAGCTGAGACAAAACAAATTTTTTAAATGCGTTAAAAAAATTGAAAACTGCTGATCCGTCAGGGAGATCAATCGGTGAGCTGCTCATCTCCATTGATGAGTTAATAAGTTAAATTTGTTGTGTGTTGTGATTTGATTTCATTTAAGCCTTATTTCACCGGAGCCTCAACGTGAGTCATAATAGGCTTCCCCGCAGGGCTCGACGATCATGGATTTCAGTAGACTCGCAAGCCTCGGCATGTGAGGACAACAACGTCGTCAAAGTTAGAGCATTTTGAAGATTTCAGTCGTGTCAGACGCACGCTGGTGCGCACAAGAAAAATGTTTAGACGAAATGGATCTCCGCCTTCAATCATTTAGAACTTCAAGAGTAATATGTATACACGCTGGTGCGCGCAGGTAGCATCGTCGAGATTAGTACAAGGTTTACGGCTACACTGGCCAATTTGGCTCCGACAGCAACGCAACACAATATTTACAGCTACGCGGTCTAGCTGTATCAGTACAATTTATTCATTCAGGTAAGATAAAAACTCAGATGAAACGAAACGAATCGTCGTCTCCAACCCCTCAGAACCTCATGAGTAATATGTACACACGCCAGTGCGCACAGATAGTATCGTCGAAATTGGTTCAAGGTCTACGGCTTCACATATCAGATCAACTTCGACCGCAACGCACCACAAGGTTTTTTGTTACGCGGTAATGGTCAACAACAGAAATTACATATGGTCCGCGCACGTGCGAGCGAGCACGGACTGAAAAAAACACTTATTCCAGGAACTCAACAGGAACTTTCGCACAAGTACACTAGCATTACTCTATTAAATTGTGGATCGTTAAGAGGAAAGAAAGGGCAGGTTCATCATGGCCTGAAAAATTGCTCCGATGATTGACATCCTACATATTGCTTAAGGGGATAGGGTGGGGAGGGGACAGAGGTCCCTCGAGTCCCAAAAGAGCCCGATAGGTCCCGGAGGGTAACCCAAGTCCCCCGGGTCCCCGGAGCTCCCCTGGTCCCTCGAGTCCCCTCGTTTCAGCTCATCTCGGTTTGTCTCGGATCATTTCGGCCAGTCTCGGCTCGTCGCAGCCAACTCGACATGCATCAACATGTTTCGACTGATTTCGAGGCAACTTTACCAGCCTCGACGTGACTCTCCCCCTCTGCGTCAGCAATGCTGGAGACTGTAATAACTAATTTCTCTACTCAAGCACTCCACAATTATACATTTCTCTGTGTATGGGTTTTACAGCGTTGGGAGGGGGGAACAGAGGCTTCAGAACTTAGAGGGGCCTCAAGATGGTCCCACAGTTCTCAAGAGGGCTCCAATGGGTCTCAAGGGTGTCCCAAAGGAC
The DNA here is from genome assembly GCA_016164225.1 of Gammarus roeselii. Taxonomy (NCBI): domain Eukaryota; kingdom Metazoa; phylum Arthropoda; class Malacostraca; order Amphipoda; family Gammaridae; genus Gammarus; species Gammarus roeselii. Next base: position 13,076 of record SDVV010002455.1, on the reverse strand, counting down.
CCTAGAAGGATCCATGTGGGTCCCCCAAATCCTCCGGATCTTCCAAGCCCACGAGTTCCCGAAATCCCGAGTCCCGCGGGTCCCACGAGTACCCCCCCTTCCCTGGGTCACCTTGTCTCAACCAACCTCGATATATATATAATAATGACAAACGCAAAATTTATCACCATGAAAAAAGGGCAGTGAAAAATAATAGAGCCCAAGGAAGAAGAAATACTAAAGTACTAAATTAAAGTGTTAATGATCTATAAAATGAATAATCATCCATCCACCCCAATTTTCGTGTGTTCTTACAAAGTTCAGCTGTAAACATCCGTATTGTCTTGATCAGAGCATCAAGAACAATAAAAATGAAAATAACATTGAATAATCATTATTTCCTGGTCAATATTCTTCAGGAAAACACCCTTCCACGAAGAATCATTTCCAAGTGGATTCTGTCCTAGAATCATATGTGTATTCGTCGTTGTGCTGTCTATTATTGTTCCTGTCAATAATTAAAATATCCTTCGCAGTTTAACTTCCACCAACCGATGTTGATCAAATGACAGTTAAGAATAAATTACATCTATTAGGGATTTTTCATTCAATAAATTCTGATTAAGCGTGAAATTTACGGATAATTTGTTATTTTGACGACACGAATTAGCTTAGTTGAAGTAGGTAATGAGGTGAAGCCGTGTGTTATCGAGCCGACTGCTAAACAGCGGGCACATTAATAACACGTGACAATCACTCATGACAAAATGGGAGAATTAGGGTAACATTAAAACTGGAATATCAACGAAGAAATTCATTTATTCCTCGTAAATTCGATTTTTTCTAACCGTGCACCAAGATGATGCTTCAGGCAAGGAACGGCTGAACCGTGAGGATTCCACTAATATTTTGCTCCGTAAGGGCGGCGAAACCTTGGCCTGTGAGAGCGAGGAGAGCTATCTGCCACAGTCATACTAATTTTCTTATGAATTGAAACGTATATAATCTAAACACGTGAAGGTAATTACGAACACGAGTAGTATAACAGCGCGCTAGGTAATTAGTCTAGCAGGAATATGGAACTCATGCAAAGTTTATATGCAATACAGTATTTCAGTTCACCGTTCGTGTTGGGACTCAGGTGGAAATGAGGCTCAAATCAAATCATATTCAATTCACCGTTCATCACTCAACCAGATGTCGAGAACCCATACGATAAATGAGATATTTTGATTCATACGCTAACACCGAAAGAACCGGGGATGAGCATGTCTAGCATTGTTCACACCCAGTGAGGGTGAAACTCTACGGTCTTCACCCACACAGAGGCAGTCCTAACATAGTTTCTCAATTTGCAAAATTTCAAGTGATTGAGAAAATGACATACGTTGTTATTTGACATGAGAGACCCTGTCCTAGAGGGACTGACGCGCTGAATCGGTAAAAGCCAAAATTAAACTACACGGTCCTGGCCTCCTTTTTTAATGGTAGAAGGTTCAAGGAAGGAGCTACAAAATGGGTAACATAATAGAGCAACTTGCTGAGTCACTAATGGAAACATTTTATTGGGTTGGTGGAAGACACACAAAAAGACAGGCGATAAATAGAGCGGGAACTTGAGTAAAAGGAATCCGTTTATGGTTCCCAACTCGGTTCCACACTTCTGGAATTCCTAATGAATTGTTAGAAAGCAAGGATGTCTGTTGCTCATTTCCAAATCGTCCACGAAAAGCTCTATAAGCCGTCTCCTATCACTGGGGAGGATGTCTGCTAGCTGATTAATTTTATAGACTAACGAGTGACACAAGGGACGCTCCCCTGAGGGACGTCCATTTCCTGGGCGTCCCTTAGGAGAGCGTGTCACTGACCTTAACCCAAAGGGTATTTTTTTTGCAAAAAATGACGATTAAAACGTGGTAGAATGCCTCTCAGGACCATGCGCTGAAGGTCTTTAATGATGCCATATTTCTAGATAGTGTCACATTCTCTTTCAACGTCGATAGTCTACTTCTAGTCGTATGAGGTGAAATGCTGTAGAGTGTAGTCCGTCAATAGTCTACTTCTAGTCGTATGAGGTGATATGCTGCAGAGTGTAGTCCGTCAATAGTCTACTTCTAGTCGTATGAGGTGATATGCTGTAGAGTATAGTCCGTCAATAGTCTACTTCTAGTCGTATGAGGTGATATGCTGTAGAGTGTAGTCCGTCAATAGTCTACTTCTAGTCGTATGAGGGGATGTGCTGTAAAGTGTTACTTGCGGCCACCGCATTGGATGTTGTTGGGGCCTGCATGCATTTTGCGGTCGTTGATAAGACGTAAGTATATCATTCTTTCCATCGTCTTACAGAGGACGCTGGCAGGGGCAATGGGGCGGCAGTTACGAGGGTCACTGTGACAATTCCCGAGTTTGGGTATCGGGCTGATTACTGATTCCCGCAAGAGGTTAAGGAAAAAGGAGTTTGAAAACCATCTGCTGAATACTTTTAGGAGGTACTCAGAAGTACCTTCAGTGAGATGTTTGATCATATTGATGTGCAACCGGTTCGGTCCAGCTGAAGTTTCACGAATGAAGGCTATGCCATATTGTAGTTCGTGTATAAAGTGTGGTTTATTGGGGAAATCATCGATTGCGGGCGTAAAGTCGATGTGTTCAGTTTCGCTTGATGTCTTTTCTTGTTAGAGAGCAACCGTGTAATTTATCAGCTGAAAGTCTGAGCGAGTATGTCAGTTGTTTCTGCATGAGAGTAAATGGTGCCTGCCTCTGAAAAGACGTGGAAAGGTCTCGCGGGGCGTTCATGGATACGTCTGATTTTTTTCCACACTTGATTGAAGGGGGGGGGGGGGTGTTCTAGTTGTAAGTGTCGACTAATTGGGTTCAGCTTTCTCGTTTTTTTTCAAGATAAGTTTTTGAAATTCGGCTGATGCCTCTTTCCATGCGATTCTGTTTATACGGGACTATGCAGGACAGATCACTGTCAGCCTTTTTGCTACTTCCTGCGTCTCTGAGCCTCACCATGGTTTTAGAAATAAATGGTGGCTGACGCCGTCATGTTTGGAATTGTTGCCTGGGATTTCATCCATATCGTGATGAGAGATATGTGTTGAACACTTAGTGGTGGTGTGTGACGCACTGGAGAATTAAAAAGTTGTCAGTCTTTCAAAGCCTAATCTCCTGGAGACCTAACACCTTTGGTTTATGGATGAAAATTAGAAACAGTAATTCGTCTCTCATGTGCGGAGTCTTTAGGTAGTTCCACTGACACTGTAGTATTTTTTTCGAATGGGATTTACGTTCAGACCTTGATGGTCTGAAGTGGTCTCGTGGACTGTGGGGATTTTTTTTATTGTTTTCTCTGAGTCTGCCTGAGGGACCTTGATTATGAGCGTGGTCTTCTAGAATTACTGCATTCATGATTGTGGGTGCTTTAGTAGGAGGATGAGGGTGTCCAATCTCCGTGATGGTAGCTTCACACCATCCATCCACCCAAATTTCGGTCTACCTCTAGGCCTGCGACCACTCGCCTCCGCATTCATCACCCTTTTCACCAATCTCCCTTCATCCATCCTCTCCATGAGCCCGAACCATCTCAGAACATGCGAATCCACTCTGTCCACCAACTTATTTACTATCCCTGTTCTGATTCGAACCATGTCGTCGGTGATCCGGTCTCTCAGCGTTACTCCAGCCATGCTCCTCAGACATTTCATCTCGAAAACATTCAACCTTCTTCTCTCCTCTGCTCTCACCCCCTTAAGTCTCAGCTCCATAGAGCACAGTTGGGACAACCACACCCTCATACAGCTCTCTCTTTGCTTCCATCCCCAACGTTGTTATCCCTGCGAATTATAAACCCACCAACACAACCACCAAGTGTTTATTTCCGTTAAGGATGCTCAAATAACCCTCATAATAAAGGAAGAGGACTTACGGGGCGCATAGGAAGTACCATCACTTGCCTAAGTCACGTACCAAATGCCATTTTCACACTGGCGTATCTTCTGTTTGGGAAACGATGACCGCATATTTCGTCAGAAGTAGCCAATACAGTATTACTGCAAGTGATGGTAAATCACTCGTCTCTTCCGTATCGCAAGTGATGGTACATCACTCTTGTCTTCCGTATTACACGTGGTGGTACATCACTCGTCTTTTCCGTATTGCAAGTGATGGTACATCACTCGTCTCTTCCGCATTGCAAGTGATGGTAAATCACTCGTCTCTTCCGTATTGCAAATGATGGTACATCACTCGTCCATACCGTATTGTAAGTGATAGTGCATCACTCGTCTCTTCCGTATTGCAAGTGATGGTACATCACTCGTCTCTTTCGTGTTCCAAGTGATGGTACATCACTCGTCTCTACCGTAATACAAGTGATGGTACATCACTCGTCTCTTCTGTATTTTTCGAGGTTTACAAGTGTAGGAAGACAACAACAGGCCTATTGGCCCTAACTGGGTTGCCTTTTGATAGCAAGAGGATTAGTTCTGGAGTAGAACGTCTAAGAGGCCTATTGGCCCAAACTAGGTTGCCTTTTGATTGCAAGAGGATTAGTTCTGAAGTGGAACGTCTAAGAGAGCTTCGTGTGCCATTTCTGTTTTTTTATAACAGGAAAGGGAACGTCTTAGCTATTTATCGGCAATTTATGTAGAGCTTATCGAGTCGCGACTTAAACGTTTCGATTGTATTGCTGTTTACTACCTCCGCTGGAAGTTTGTTCCATTCTTTGACCACTCTATACGTTAAGAAATTGCGCGTGATGTCGAGTGAGAAACGTTTCTTAACGATTTTGTATCCATTGTTCCTAGAGACTCCGTTTGTAACTTGAGTGAAAAGGCTCGCTCGGTCGACGAGGTGGTTCATCAAAACAGGTCAGGCAGTCATCATGAACAGCCATAAGTGGCCTTTTGAGGTGTTGAATGCTTGCTAACTCTAAGACCCATGACGGTGTGTCGGGAGTTCTGGCTGATCTGACAATAAAGAGAAACGCAACACTGAAAATGAGCACCACTCGGGCTTGAAGTCTTGGCACCAACTTCGCGTACAGAAGGTCGCAGCGAGGATGAAAAATATTCATACTATCAAGCTATTAACTACGGCAAAAACGTCCTGAAAATATTTTCAAGGCACACTTACGTCTGCGTTTGCATTGCCACGTAGCTAAGTCTTCAGTCTTCAGCCAACAAGGAACTTGCAACGAAATGAGTTTTATTGGTTGTTGCATACATTCTATATCAGAGAGTCGTGCCCTGATGCAAGAACAGGTGTGTGGTACAAGGAGTAGAATAGATTAAGTCCATCTTGTAGGCGGGAGCCAAGAATTTTCATCTACCTGTGTAACTACCAGGTGCACGTGTACCCAGTCTTGCGTATAAAAGAGTACATTCTGGTAAGCGGTCAGAGATCTGACTTTTGAGCAAGGAATAAATTAGAGTTGTTTGTACATAAATTATTTATTTATTTCAGAAAAAAATCATATAGAACAGAAATAACAGAATGATAGTAGAAGTGTGGTAGTTTTCGGTAGCTAACCTATCTACGGCCTAACTCTACTGCCGGTCTACCCTGACGCGGCACAGAGGAAATAACGTTGTAATAGGACAACACACCACCTTTCTGAGGACACCGCGAGTAATACACGACCTTAATGAGGACACTGCAAGAACACACGACCTTTTGACGACGCTTTTCTGAGGCCTCGGCATGCCACACGCAATCTCCTTGAGGACACAGAGTGAACGCCAGACAAACTTGCAGAAGACACGACGAGAGCGACACGAGAGCAAACAGCGCCACCTATTGGACAGTGGCAACGTCATCACAGATATTTTGATCAGGAAGAATTCACTGTCATCACATCGATGGATGCAACAGATGGTTATGGGGGATTTTTAAGCAACTCGCTGAATTTAGGAGTAATCGTCAGCCGGCCGTTCATAGGTGATCAGAGGTTACAGCACTTGGCCACTAAGTCGGTTGGAAAACTTTGTATTCGAAGTACATATTTTCCAATTAGCAAATTTAATGGAATTTCGGGTGCTTGCCGCCAAATGTATCGCAATCCAGTGGAAGCGAACAATGAACAGGGACTGTGATAATAAGACATCATTAGTTACACTGCACAATTGCTGTGTAGCACAAGCAGCAGCTGCACTATTGCTGTGTAGCTCAAGCAGCAGCTGCTGCACTATTGCTGTGTAGCACAAGCAGCAGCTGCTGCACTATTGCTGTGTAGCACAAGCAGCAGCTGCACTATTGCTGCGTAGCACAAGCAGCAGGTTTCCGAGAAGTTGCTAACTAATATCTGTCGCGCGGTTTAACTTCTCAGCCGCAGTGGCGTCCTGCGTTACTAAAATTAGGGCCTGAAGCAGTTGCGTTCCCGCGGTGTCCTCTTGGCTCTCAACGTCCGCCCAATGCCAGAGATGCAAGAGCTGTGATACGTGGCGGACACAAGCAAGAAAATGATAACAAGAGTTGTTACGAAGCTAGAGTAGCCAGTGTTGTCATTGTTGCCGAGGGTGACGTTGCACTTCACTTCTCTCGGACACTTAATAAATGCAGGATGCTATAAGTTACGCGGCCACAGGAAGGAACCACCGTCATCACCACCATCACCACCACGAAACTATCGCCCTTATAACCGTTACCGGGTTTCAAATTGGACTACCTATACTAGAATGCTGAGTTGTCGGCGATCTAAGAAAAAAGTGACAGTTTGACTGTCCAATTATTAGAATAAATATTTCATTATTTTAATTATTACTATTCACTGGAACCAGGGCTCCTTCCAGCGACCCCTGACCCCGCCCTCCCAGCCCGTCCAAAGGGAGGGCGGCCTGTGGCGGCAGTGCGGGAGGGTGGCCACGCCCAGCCCAACACCCCGTCAGAGGCTGCCAGGCGACCGCTGCGGGACATCAATTTGAACTTGTATTAACATCCGCTGCACAAGCGACTGCAAACCAAACCGCTGCATTTAGAACAAATAAACTATAGATATTTGTTGGGACATCATCACTGCATTATAACAGGTTTAAAAGTGCACTTTTATGGCGCAGTCAGTCATCCGAATATCAAGGAACTGCCTTCCAGCTTGTCATAATCCATTTGAAACTGAGAGCTTTGAAATCCTAACGGTATCCTAGTTACAAACGTAAACAATAATAACAGGTCGGTAATGTTTTGCCGCCTCCGGCATGTTGCGGCGTGCACACAGTACAGGCCACTCTTGAGGTAGGCTTAGAGGGGACGCAGGCACGGGCGTACAGGACCAGTACCCTGCTCTTCTTTGATCACCCGTAACGTGCTAGCAGGTAACGGAAGAGTTCTCCCGCGAGATCGACCTCATGCGAGAATATTCCAGTGAGACAATTTTCCCGTAACAGCTCTCGCGTCACAACGTCTTCTCGCGAGAGTTCTTCCATAAGACGGTTCTCGCGCGAGACCGTCTATCTCGCAGGAGTTCTCTCGCGAGACCGTTCTTCACGTGCCCACAGTGAAGGTGAGAGCACTTATCATCCGTAATATTCCTATCAATATTATAGTATTTATTCTTACTATTAATAGACAAAAGTCGGTCCCTAATGGACGCTGAAACTTGTTGTTGTCGAGGCAATTCCGGTCCAGGAACCAGTGCTGCCGCAGTCAGGTGCTCTGTAGGCGGAGGAAAGGACTCCTCGCACCCTAACAAGCTCACTCTTTCTCTCTCTAAATGGTTTAAATACTTTACATAATCATCGTCATCGCCATCATCCACAACTACTTAAATACTAGAATGATCTCACAGTAAAATACGTTAACGAAGACAACGAGGACAGGTTCTGCTGTCCTCGTTAACGAAGACAACGAGGACAGGTTCTGCTGAGCTACAAGCGAATTGTGCGGCGAAGGCTTCTCCGCTCAAGTCACTCTGGATAAGGTGCCGCCGCGAGGCATACTATTGGCTGTGGGGTCAGTAAACATGAACGGCACAAGAGGTGCTGCCGCGAGGCATACTATTGGCTGTGAGTTCAGTAAACATAAACGGCACAAGAGGTGCTGCCGCGAGGCATACTATTGGCTGTAGGTTCAGTAAACATAAACAGCACAAGAGGTGCTGCCGCGAGGCATACTATTGGCTGTAGGTTCAGTAAACATTAACGGCACAAGAGGTGCTGCCGCGAGGCATACTATTGGCTGTGGGTTCAGGAAACATAAACGGCACAAGAGGTGCTGCTGCGAGACATACTATTGGCTGTGGGTTCAGTAAACAATGACATGGATTAGAAATATTTGCTGTGTTTTGGTCTAAACATAAACGGCACAAGAGCTTAAGATGAAGAACAGACGACGGGGAAGAAGTCGATTGGCGGAGCTTATCAAAGTGATGTGATAGGAGAAGCATTACACCATAAACATCCGAAATATAAGATCAAATAGAATCTACACAATGGACAGAGGCCTATATGAAAGAGCAATGTTTGTGGTAAATTTATCACACCGAAGCCATGTTTCAGGGTGTGTATGTTCTCATGAATCACTAAACATGCTCCTTAACTAAATGAGTTATCCAGAGGCTCAAAGCCGATGATGCGGTGTAAGTGACGCGTCTCTGGAAAGAAGCTGTTTTGAACGTTACCTACAAGCATCGGCACGCTACGTTGAAGAGATCAAGTCCTGTCATAATAGTGATAGGGGCAGCACGACTGCTGTGGTAGGTACTACTGTTGTGTTAAGCAGTGTACGCCAGAGTGCTGCGGAGATGACAGGGAACATCGAGAAGCGGCTCAGGGACAACGGTTGTCAGTGTCAGCGAATTCTTAGTCAGTACAATTTCAGTCTTGGTTGGTGGTCGGATACTGTCTAGCACAGCTCGAGAAGCCATGGCCCAGCGGATAGGAATCTTAGACCAATACGTGAAAGCTGGTCGGAATAACAAGAAAAAGGTTACTAAACTGATTGCCTATGAAGGGTGAGTTGAGACTTAAGTTGGAAGAGGATAAGGTCCCTCAGCTCGTGTGCTGAACTCAACTGAGGCCGTTGGAGATAAATTTGGAGGAAACTATCAGGTGTTAGGGTAATGGATCATTCCTGTACACGTCTTGATTTGCGGCCTACAGACCCGTGAGCCGCTGTGCATGATACCCAGCTTTGCTTTCCTCCTGACACTCTGGGTACATGGATATGTCAAAAAAAATCGATACATGAGAATCTACCGATTGGTGAAATAAATCGACTTCTTTCATTGTAAATAAATATTTGTTGCTTTAGTATATTTTCTTATACCTGAGCTACTACAATTTGGAATGCTATTCTCATATTGCACACGTTGTAACATCTAAGTTCCACGGTGGGTGTGTTACCACTCGCGGCCCTTGGCGGAATTCACCGTCAACAGCTCGCAAGAATCGTCGTAGAATTGCTTGCCTAAGCAGACGAACCACGCGTTCAGGCTCACCTCTAATAATAACATTAGAATAATAGCTAATACCATCAGACATCTTGGAGCATGAATGAGGGACAGGCAGCTTCCTCTTGTTAAGATAGTCTTTAGGATGCCATTGCCCTTACCTCACCCATACTCTAACGTTTCCAATAACTCAAAGCCTCTTATGAGCCGCGTGAGACCTATGTCTCACAATTGTATTACGACATGAGTAACTGTTTGTACCTTCGTCCGTTCAACGGTTATTGGGGTTTGCTCGACGGCAGTTGCGCAGGCCACTCAGTGTAGGACCCTGGCGAGCTGGCTGGAAAAAAAATTCCAAAGCACCAGGTGTGGGTACATTGTGTACCACACACACGGATGCTGGGTGTGGGTTCATTGTGTAGCCCACACGCGAACGCTGGAAGTGGATGGGTACATTGTGTACCACACTTACTGGCATTTCTAGTGACTGAACTTCTTGTGAATGGCCATGAACAGCAGACAGTAGTAAGCACCTGATGACATCACAAAATCACCATCTGCCGATCACGCTGGCTGGCATCTCTAATGACTGGTAATGAACAGCAGACAGTGGTAAGCGTCTAATGACATCACAAGATCACCGTCTGCCGATCACGCTGGCTGGCATCTCTAATGACTGGTAATGAACAGCAGACAGTGGTAAGCGTCTTATGACATCACATGATCACCGTCTGCCGATCACGCTGGCTGGCATCTCTAGTGACTGAGTCTCTTGTGACTAGCAATGAACAGCAGACAGTAGTAGGCATGTGATGACGTCACGAGATCACTGATTAGTGACGTCTACGTCACACTGACGCCCATCATAGCAGTGCAAGGCTGTCATCGTTACTTTGGCTAAGTTACACGCGGTTAACTTGAACAAAGATATCGTAACCTTTGATGACAGCAATTGGAGCCAGCTATGCCTCCAGAGAATATGAGCATACGTTACCTTCACGGGGCAAAACAAATTGCGCGAGTCTCGATAGTTGAGGAATTAAACCGGCTGGAGGCAGAACTGTGAATTAAACCGGCTGGAGGCAGAACTGTGAATTAAACCGGCTGTAGGCAGAACTGTGAATTAAACCGGCTGGAGGCAGAACTGTGAATTAAACCGGCTGTAGGCAAAACTGTGATTAAACCGGGTGCAGGCAAAATTGTGAATTAAACCGGCTGGAGGCAGAACTGTGAATTAAACCGGCTGTAGGTAAAACTGTGAATTAAACCGGCTGTAGGCAGAACTGTGAATTAAACCGGCTGTAGGCAAAACTGTGAATTAAACCGGCTGTAGGCAAAACTGTGAATTAAACCGGCTGTAGGCAGAACTGTGAATTAAACCGGCTGCAGGCAGAATTGTGAATTAAACCGGCTGCAGGCAGAACTGTGAGGCCCGATTAGATTTGAGTGTCGACGTATACTGTGAGGCCAGCAGACATTTGCCGACTGGTACGAGTCAAGCTCCGCAGACCTCAAGCCTGCGGACCAGAAGGACTGGTACAAGCCAGGCTACCTAGACCTCAGCCCTGCGAACCAGGAGGATGGTTCGCACGCCTAATTGCACAAGTCTTCACACATTCCAAGTATTGTGGACATATTCACTATTTTTCTCTCTCTGCAATCGATCTCAGACGAAAATTGTTCAGGTCTTCGATAACACTGATTACAGAGAGGACCAGCGTTTCCATTGCTAGCTAACCAATCAGTCACAGAAAGAACCAGCGTGTTCTTATATTATTAGCCAAGCAATCAGTCATATTTAGAATATTTCCTCCTCGGCGAATGATCGAATTGTCTACGCCGTCATTATGTTTACCAAAATTTCAAAAAGTATCATTTTATTTCAAGGACGATAGAAACAACATAACAATCATAAATAGAGATACACAACACTAAGATATTCTGACCGTGCACTGGCCCTCGAAAGAAGCAGTGTTGGCCGCTGGATGGCAGTGATGTCGTGGCAGTGTTGAGGGGCCTGTTGGCAGTGAAAGGCCCCGCCCACTTGCGAGGGAAGTGCAAGCGTCATTTGGCAGGGACGCGCGATGAATCTACCATTGATAATGGACGCTGATTTACAATAGTGCACCGTCTACCCCGCAGCGTGTGTCACAAGCATGCAGCGCGTGGCACATGCATGCAGCTGGTGGCACAATAAGAGATCAGTGATTGTCAACCCTCGAGGAGCAAGCAGCCCCCCTGGGATCATAGCAACAGAACGAAGTATAGAGTTCTGATAAACAAGGTAGCCTCGTCTGATTGTTGAACATCAAAGAAAGGAAACCCTTAAGGCTGGCTCAAGACAACAGAGCCTAGCCGTAACGCTCAATACATGACTGCGCCTCTACGCAAGCAGCAAGCATACTCTGAACGAGAGAGTATCAACACAACGAAGCACTCCATAGAATACGGAGCTCATGGACTCATAATTGTCAGTTCCATTTGCACGACTACCTGAAGACTATGCAGCGATGTTGAGTAACACAGGTAACAAAGTTTGGCATTGACTCGTAAGGTAACAAATAAACAACGACTTCACACAACATTATGCTGTCACCAGACGTCCGTTACCGACGTCAGTTGCGTCCTGCGACATGTTGACGACTTCACATACCATTATGCTGTCACTTAACGTCCGTTACTGCCATCAGTTGCGTCCTGCGACATGCTGACATAACGAGACTGACGCATGATGCTGACTAAACTTAAACTTTTGATCAGATGAAAGTCTCTGAACGTAAAGGAAAACACAGACTTAGATAAGATTAGAGTGCTAAGGTTTTTTAGTGCCCCAGAGTCAATGTCCTTCTGGCACCTAACACAGCACAGAATAAAAGACATCAATTGTGTATACACAAATTGTCAAGATTAAAAACGATTTCATAGTGATTGTAGTTAAATGGTGGTTTTGGGCTGGAAATAGGCTTCTTGTGACATTATCTGGTACACGACGGACGATTGTTCACGATTGTGCATCCGTTGAGAGCAAGCGCGAGGAGCTTGGTCTCCAAGCTGAAGGTCATGAAATCACACGGTCGGTTTACATCAAAAAAGCTGGCAACTGTTAAAAGGACAGCGTACGCGAGAGCAACGAGTTCAAGTTCAAATATCGAACACTGTTCTATTCATGTTCCGTTTAATATCGAATAGCTGGTCTTCCGTTGTTGTTCGAATCTCTTCCCCTGACTCCGGTACTGCGCAAGTCAGAGCAGCTCCCGTAAGTGAATGCACGGCTGCCTTCCAATGGAGCAAACTATGTTGATGAGCTTGAAGCCGCAAGAAGGCGAGTCATGTTCCGGCCAGACACAACCATGTTCCTTAGCGCTATTTGTACTGCATGGACAGAGAAAAGTTTGCGAGGCAACAAATGGCCTCAACACACGAGCCAATATATTATTATCATAACCCGTGTTCCAGTTTCTTAACACGCAGGTTGGCCAGCAGCCAGACCCCGGCACGTTCCTTTGTCCAGCACAAGCAACAACAGCAATACACATTTCAGACGCTTTTTTTCTGTTACTCGGTAGTAGTGGAACACGCTCAGTCTAAAGGTGAGTAACACGGGCAGGGGAGAGGTGAGTGCAACAGTCAAGGGCAGGGGAGAGGTGAGTGCAACAGTCAAGGGCGGGGGAGAGGTGAGTGCAACAGTCAAGGGCGGGGGAGAGGTGAGTGC
>SDVV010002454.1:0-23014 GCA_016164225.1 Gammarus roeselii | reverse complement strand
TGGCGGAGCTGATGTTGCCCGTGTAGCCGCTGATCTTGTACTAATCTCGAAGATGCTACCTGTACGCACTAGGGTGCGTACATATCACTTACTATTCTAAAGGATTGGAAGCGGAGGTCCGTTTCGAGTAAGCGTTTTTCTTTTGCGCACTAGCGTGCGTCTGTTATTGCTAAAACTTTTTTTTTTTTCTAACGTTGAAAGCGTTGTTTTGTTTTTTCCTCGCACACTTAGGCGTGCGAGCCTGCTTTAATCAATGATCGTCGAGCCCTACGGGGGAGCCTATTATGACTCACGTTGAGGCTCTGGTGGAAATGAGGATCAAATCAAATCAAATCAAATCAACCTCTATATGGATATAGTGGTCAGGGAGGTGAATGCGAGTGTGCTGGGTCGAGGCTTGGAACTGTTTGGAAGCGAATGGGCGGAGTTGGCAGCGGAGCCAATTGCTATTTGCTGATGATACGGCCTTGGTTGCGGATTCGGAGGAGAAGCTATGTAGGCTAGTGTCTGAGTTCGGTAGAGTGTGTGAGACGAGGAAGCTTCGAGTGAACGTGGGTAAGAGTAAAGTAATGATATGCTCGAGGACTGTCGATGTGAGCAAAATTAGTGTCACCCTAAATGGAGAGCTCTTGTAGGAAGTTCAGTGTTTCAAGTATCTGGGCTCCCATGTGGAGAAAACTGAACTAGTGGAAACTGAAGTGAAGGCGCGAGTGAAGGAGGGATGTAAAGTGTTGGGTGCACTACAGAGTGTGATGAGCTGTAGGACGTTGGGGATGGAAGCAAAGAGGGCTGTATGAGGGTGTTGTCCCAACTGTACTCTTTGGAGCTGAGGCTTGGGGGGTGAGAGCAGAGGAGAGAAGAAGGTTGAATGTTTTCGAGATGAAGTGTTTGAGGAGCATGGCTGGAGTAACGCTGAGAGACCGGATCCCCAACGATGTGGTTCGAATCAGAACAAGGATGGTGAAGAAGTTGGAGAACTGAGTGGATTTGCGTGTACTGAGATGGTTCGGGCACATGGAGAGGATGGATTAAGGGAGATTGGTGTAAAGGGTGATGAATGCGGAGGAGAGTGGTCGCAGGCCTAGAGGTAGACCGAAGTTTGGGTGGATGGATGGTTTGAAGCAGGCGTTGGGAAGGAGAGACATGAATGTGGAGGTGGCGAGAGAGCGTGCAATGAACAGGCATGAATGGAGAATGGTCGTGAATGGTTGATTTTGACGCTGCTCTGATGTGCTTTCCCGCCCTTGGCATCCCGCTGTCGGGATGGTCGTGGGTGGGTGGAGCCCGGTCATTATGAAGCGGCGGGGGTAAACCAGTGAAAACTGTCGGGCCCTGCTGCTGACGACGGATCCTCGGACTGCATTCGTGACCCAGAGTGTAAGTTGAGGGGCTACCGGCCGGACCCTTCAGCACAAAAGGACTAAGTCGTGTGAGTGTGAGCGTATGAGGGTGAGAGGTGCGCCTTGCCGTCGGCCACCCTCTTTCCTGGGGGATGCGGCCTAGAGTCTGTATCTGTACGAAATAAGAAATACTAAAAAAAAGTGCTATTGACCTATAAGATCCAAAGAGAAAGAGAGCATATCGACTTCACTTCCGCAAATGAAGAATTCTACAACAAACCTTTCTTCCTCCATGAAACACAATATGCAATTGACCACACTCGTGAAACCCCACCCGGGCAGGACCGAGTGCACATCAACATGATCAAAAACTGTTCTGACCACGCTCTCCAGCACCTACAAAATGTGTTCAATACGTTGTATTAAAATTAATTCTTTCACAATCAATGACGGGATTCCGTGATTATCCCGAAACCCAAACTCGGGAAATGTCACAGCGACCCACATAATTATCGTCTCATTGCTCTATCTGGCATCCTATGTAAGACTTAGGAAAGAATGATAACCTCACGCCTAGTCGACTACCTTGAAATGCACGCAGGCCTCAACAACATCCAATGCGGTGGCCGTAAGCGCCACTCCACAACGGACCACCTCGCACGACTACAATCAGACATTAGAAAGGCCTTCGTCCGAAGAGAACATGTGGTTTCCATATTTTTCGACGTTGGAAAAGCATACGACACTACGTGGAAATACTGGATCATGAAGGATCTCCACTGTAAGATTAGAGAGGTTGCCTACCACGGTTCGTCTACCAATTTCTGCAAAACAGCACCTTCAGGGTCAAGGTTGGCAGGGTCATATCCGCAATAAATGGGCGTCACCCAGGGAAGCGTCCTCAAAATCGATCAGTTAGCCGATATTCTTCCCTAAGACGGAAGACTGCTCTCATCACTATACGTGGACGACCTACAAATAAGCTACAGACACCCCAGCCTCATAACAATTCAACATGAACTCCAGAAGTGCCCAAACCTAGTTGGGAACTGGGCTTGCCTAAACGGATTCAGATTCTCGCTCGCGCTTACGGAGGAGCCTATCATGACTCACGTTGAGGCTCTGGTGGAAATGAGGCCCAAATCATAATGTCCACCCACTCCCGCTCCATTGCAACGCAACACCATCCACAGCGCTTCCCTGACAATCCTGTCGTGTGCCTTCTCCAGATCCATGAAGACCCAGAACACATCTTTTCCCTTTGCAAGGTACTTCTCACAGACCTGTCTCACTGCAAAAATCTAATCGGGACACCCTCCACCACTCCTGAAATCCCACTGTTCCTCTAAAATTGCGCAGTCCGTACAGTCTCTAATCCATTTGATCAGCACTCCCCCGTACAACTTACCAACCACACATATCAGACTGATACCTCTCTAGCTGTAGCATTCATTTCTATCTCCTTTGCCCTTATATAGCGGAACAATGCAGGCACTGCGCCACTCAATTGGTACCACGCCTGCCACAAAACACAAGTTCAGTAACCTCACCAACCATTCGACAATTTTTACTCCACCCTTCTTCAGCCATTCGGTCGCAACACCATCCAAACCAGGGGCTTTCCCTGCTTTCATCGCGCCGTACGGGGGAGCTTATTATGACTCACGTTGAGGCTCTGGTAGGAATGAGACTCGAATCAAATCCAATCCGTCATCCTCGACATTCACCAACTCATCAAAATACTCGGCCCACCTCTTCCGTACAGCACCACTTTCCAACAACAACTGGCCATTTTCGTCTTTCACCACTTCCTCTTTTCCGGTCTCACCCTTTTCACCTCTTTCCAAAACATCTTCTTGTTCTCCTGAAAATTCTGGCACAACAGTCTGCCCCACCGGGCATCAGCGTCCCTTTTGGCTCTCCTCACCACCCGCTTCACCTCGCTCCTCTTCCCTTCGTAGCTTTCATAAGCCATCACCGACTTCACCTGCAACCACTCCTCAAACGCTCCTCTTTTCCGAGCCACCGCCAGTTTGACCTCCTCGTTCCACCACTCGCAACCTTTCCTTCTGCACCCGCCCACATGGCGCGCACCACACACCCTTTTCGCACATCTCAGCAACGCATCCCTCAACGCCTCCCATTCTTCCTTCACATCTCTGAGGTCCTGTCCTCTCACGTTGTTACTATCTTCCCTCAACGCCTGCTGAAACTCCTCGGCTCTACTTCTCACATTCAGTCCACTCACTTCCCCTATCTCTCTTCTTTCCTCCTCCCACTCGTTTGTTGCCCTTCCACTTATGCTCCACTCACAATCTACCTTCCACCAGCAGATGGTCAGACACTCCTCCACCCACCTCTCTCAACACCCGCACATCCAACAGCCTCCCCACCACTCTCCTCGATATCAGCACAAAATCCATCGGTGGAAACAAGGCTAAAATCTAATTAAATCGAAATCTGGTCGCAATGGATTCCTTAATCTCTTACCTATATTGAAGAAATAGTTTTATATTTTTCTAGTTAACTAATACTTCGTACCGACTATACCAGTGCAAGCAAAGGAAATGTGTAAATTGTTCGAGAAATATAGGAACATTTACTTGCGTAAAATTCATCTCGATAAATAAGCAACTTCACTACAGTGCATAGGAGATCTTCGGGTTATTGCAGCGCGTGGGAATGATCGTTCAATACGGTGTTACCGTTCAAGGCAACTAGCCTACGAATTCTTGATGCCCGCCTGTAGCCGTGCTAAAAAAAAACTTGATAAACATAAGTGATGGGCAAGTAGATATAAAGTTTAAGATAGTAAAATCAGCACATAAAGATGACTGAAGCGGAATTCACACCTAATTTGGATACCGGAGCACCTAATCTAATCAAGGCAAGAAAACTTGATAATGAAAGTAAATGTAAAGCAAAACATACAGTAAGCACGATGTTGAGTCTGAACAGTATGTTTTTGCATAGGATATTAGCTCAATGATCCACTTAACCACCCCGTCAGGTAGAAGAACTGATACGCGAACGGGGGAGCCTATTACGATTTGATTTGAGCCTCATTTTCACCGGAGAGCCTATTATGACTGACGTTGAGGCTCAAATCAAAGCTCGACACCCAACACAGAGGACAATCCGGTTTGCGTACAAGCGTTTGCAGTACTATAACCACCGGGTGGATGATCATGGTGCTATAATCGCAAGATGACAAAAAACAGCTTATTTGAAACTATAAAATATTGGTAATACATCAACAAAATTAAACAGAACGCGCCACCAATCTAATAATAAGGGCAAGAACGAATGAACAAGAGTATTAATACAGCGGCAGCATAAGCAGTAGGAAGCCTCTTATGTAAAACAAATACAGGAAGCAATTTTAATTATCAGTATTTTTTCAAGACTAGACGCAATCTAGGTGAGACTACAAGTCAGCAATGTATAGCACAAACACAGACGATCTTGGTGAACATAAGATCGACCTTCGCGCCCTACGGGAGCGCGCTGAGGCTCCGGTGGAAATGAGATTCAAATCAAACTCAGATTGATAACATTTTCGAGTTGATGCTCCGGTGGAAAAGGAGTCAAATCAAAATTCGAGACACCTTGTCATCAGACACGAGTAATTCTTTGTTATAGTCTCAAGTGAAGTAGTAGTAGTAGCTTCCTTTTTCCACAGGAGTCCCAACGCAAAGTTAATGCAGACTCCCACGAAGGGCGGTAGTCTCCACTGAATTTGATTTGATTTGGGCCTCATTTCCACCAGAGCCTCAATGTGAGCCCCCACTGAAGGGTCTTCTTGCAGCAGTTAGCTGCGAAGCTACTGTACAGTAGCGAGCAAATATTCGTTTATGGTTAGTCTGTAACCGGAAAAACTAATTCAACTTTCCCCACTTGATATTTGACTTAATATAAAAATTTCTTACGGTATTATGTGTGGACAAAGCCTCTTAATGGGTAATATTATACAAATATCCGACGAGTTCAAATATAGAATGGAATTTGAACATCGAAGATTTCACTTAGTTTTAAATTATAAACGCATTTTCGTTCGCTACTGTGCCACCAAATCGATGAGGCTCTAACTTTCACGTTGGTTTTCGCAGCGTGCAAGCCTAACAAAATCGATGCGCGTGGTGCACTACGAGT
This sequence comes from Gammarus roeselii, assembly GCA_016164225.1. Taxonomy (NCBI): domain Eukaryota; kingdom Metazoa; phylum Arthropoda; class Malacostraca; order Amphipoda; family Gammaridae; genus Gammarus; species Gammarus roeselii. The sequence continues at coordinate 17,522 of SDVV010002454.1, read as the reverse complement.
GTTCGCTGAAATCTAGAGTAGATAGAAGGGGCAAATTTCCGCCGGAGCTCTAAGTTGAGGACGGGAAGGTCCTCAATCCGACACGCTGGGGATTGCGGTAGCCGATTATACTTCTGGCTACAGGACGCCCCTTTAGTCGCCTTCTACGACACGCGGTGGATACGGTAGCACGATTCTAAAGCCCCGGCTACAAGGCAAATGAAAGATAACGCGGGAAAAAACGAGTCGCTTAATCTAATTTTACCCAGTAATTCGGACAGATCGACTTGAAATGTCAAGGCAGTGATTGTCTAGTTTTCCTCACTAGCGTCTCGCGTTACAATTGATTAGGGGAGCGTCTGTTATTGCAATGAAGAGGACTATTAGCAGTAGTGTCATCAAAACAAGGTAGCTGCCCGCCTTCCTTCACGGCAGGGAGAGATGGTAGGCTTGTGAGGTCCGCAGGAGTGAAAAAGGCTAGGCCACACGAGCATCTTTCCAATGCGACGTTAGGCCAGTGTAGCTCAAAAATACGGAAGGCAACGGCAAAGGCTGGCCACACAACAGTCTTAAACGTCTATGTAGGAATTCTCGAAATGCACAGGAAAGAGCGCTGTTCCTGGTAAAGACAAAAGGCCGACTCCCCAGAAGGAGGGTGGCCGACGGCAAGATGCACCTCACTTTTTTCATGCACTCCCGCATACCAAAACTTCGCCCTTTAGCGCTAAGGGCCCGGCCAACAGGACGTAACACACTCCGGGTCAGGAGTGAGGTACGAGATCAGACGCCGAAGTAGGGAAAGCTCATCAAGGCCGCGTTAAAACTAGTTCTTTCACAACCATTCAATGCCTTCTCCTTTCTAAAGCCATCTGCACGCCATCCATCCAAATTTTTGTACTCAGGCCCACGCTCAGTCACCGGTGCTTTCACCGCCCTTTTTACCCATCTCCCATCATCCATCCTCACACCTTCGAACACGTAAATCCACTCTGTCCTCCAGCTTCCTCACCATCCCCGTTCCCATTCAAACAGCGACATTTTTTTATTCTAATACTCCGGTCATGCCTCTTGAAGATTTACTCTCGAAAACATTAAACTTCTCTCTTCCGCTCTTGCTATTCCGAATGACTCACTGACCAAAATGAAATTACGACACAACCTCCGAGTTGCCACTGCATGAGCGTGTAAATGCAGGTCATGCCGTCCCGGCAGGGGAGGGAGGAATGGCTCCACTGCCGGGACGACGTAGCAGATTTTTTTATGCATAAAAAAACAAAATTCAAGTACTACTACTGGCACCTGCCAACTTAACAGCTGTGTCGTACTTGCACTCTAGTTAGAGTGAGTCGTGCCAGTGTTGTACCTGCACTCTAAAAGAGTCGACACGGTAGGCGTCTCGAGATTAGATTGAGGAGTTCACCCCCCCAACTAGTCTTGAGTATCTCATCAATCTGAGGGTCAATAAGACTAGCAGTGTTAGGGTCATCCATTACTACCTGCAATCCATGGAAGACCTGTAGTCTCATCTAGATTGCTTTTATGACTCATAATTACCGAACCCACACTCTTCTCTAAACAGCAGTCGAACAGCATAAAATGAGCGTTTATTGACAAAAAAAAAGTGTCAGAACATATACCGCAGGACGCATAGCAATCTATCAGCGTACGGTAACACACCTCACTTAATAAAACTGTGCCACCTAAAAAAATAATCAGATCATTAATTGCAAGCACACCGCTTTTCGTTTGAAGTTGGACATGTACAAGTGCAACGGCTTCATCATTATAGTAGGAATTTATATTATAAACATGAAGTGTAACACTTATCCTTCCCATAAAGTAGAGGATTATGTAACAGAAGTGTTTACTTCTATTCCCAATAAAGCTTACGATCATGTTGAAAAAGTGCTTACATTATTACAGTAACATTCTATCACTTAGAAAAACGAGCCACACTCAAGTGGTGTCGAAAAGTTTGACGAGATAACACGAGAAAGATTCAGTTGGTATGAGGGGTCGATCTTCAATGAAGTGAGAATGTAGGGAGAAGAGGTAGTAAAAGTCAGTGAATTGAATGTGGTAAGCAGAGCGGAGAAGTTCCATCAGGTTTTGAAGGAGGAATATGGCATGGTCAGACAGCAACGTCTGAGGGACGTTATAGAAGAGTGGTGGGAGACGTTCTGAGATGACAAATTTTTGTGGCGGGTGCAGGAGGAAGGGTTGCGATTGGTGGAATGATGAGCTTTAAATGGCAGTGGCGCAAATGAGAACAGTTTTGTGAGAGTGGTCGCAGGCGAAGTCGGTAGTTGTCTATGGCAACTGTAGAGAGAAGAGTTGTGAAAAGTGTGGTGAGTGCAAAGAATGGCATTGGTGCTCGGTGGGGTAGGCGGTTGTGCGAAAATTTTGAGAACGATATATTCTGGAAAAAGGTGAGGAAGGAGGAGGCGGGAAAGGAGGTCGTGGTGAAAGATGTAAACAGCCGGTTGTTATTGCATGGTAGCGATGTACGGAAAAGACTGAACTAGTGAAAACGAAGGTGAAATCGGGATTGAAGAAGGGAGTGTTAAGTGTTTGGTGAACTAAAGATTACAATTAATTTCAGGATGTTGGGTATGGAAGCAAAGAGAAGGCCATTGTGCCAGGTTGTATAGTACGCTTTCTGAAGGTTATTCTGGTTGCTTAGCCACAGTTCCTACTATGGTGAAGGAGTCACGGCCGGCGTACCTCAAGGGAGTCCCGATACCCGCCGACAGGTGCATGTTGTCTATGTTACGAGCCGTGCAGGCCCCTATATTAGGCCTACACCTGAGAAAATTGATGCTGTCCCACGGAAGCTCCCACAAGTCACCCACCGACGTGATATTATGATTGAGCCTGTCGGGTGCCATGACTGGGCACGATGTCATGACGTGCTCGACTGTATCGGCGACCCACGGCACCGCAGGCACAAATCGGAATGGTAGTTCCGGCCTCTAGGTTGGTATGACTGAACGACCGTGTCGTGTCCACACCTCAGCTTCGACCTGTGAACTCTGTCACCCCTGAACAACCTTGACTCCTCCACGTCCACCTCCGGTGGGGACTCTTCAAGACTGTGTTGGCTCTATGGTCAGCCAGTGCAAGGGCTGTAAGTGAGTGTGCATCCGTTTCTGCAAACGTGTGATTTGATTTGAGCCTCATTTACACCGGAGCCACAACGTGAGTCACTTTCACAGGTGTTTGGGGTTTAGACAGCTTCGTATAGTCCGGTTTGTTTTCCGAAAGCGATAAGCTTTTCTGGTAGGTTGTGTCAGTGAGGCCGCGTCCATTTATGTCAATTGCCTCTTTGGTCTCTCTACACACGCTTCAAGTCTTTTCCCTTCTCTCTATAGTTGTCATTGACCACTCCTCGAAAGCATATCTATTCTGTGCCACCGTCGTTTTAACCCCATCGTTTACCACAAGCAACCCTCCTTCTACATCGGCGCATACGGCACACACCACACATGTTCCGCTCATTTCATGAACGAATTTTTGAACGTCTCCAATTCTTCCTCAATTTTCACCTGGCCTTTCCCTCTCACACTGTCATATTCCTCACTCAAGGGTGGCTGAAACTCTTCAGCTCTGCTTACCAGTCAGTTAACCCACTATCAATACCCCACTCCCCAACCTATACTCTTGTTTCCCTTCCCCTTAGTTCTACTCTCAATTTTAGTTCTACTCTCAATAGATCAGACGTTCCTCCACCCTCCAATCTACCTCACGCCAGTAGATCAAACGTTCCTCCACCCTCCAATCTACCTCCCGCCAGTAGATCAGACGTTTTTCCCTCCTCCAATCTACCTCCCGCCAGTAGATCAGACGTTCCTCCACCCTCCAATCTACCTCCCGCCAGTAGATCAGACGTTCCTCCATCGTCCAATCTACCTCCCGCCAGTAGATCATACGTTCCTCCTCCCTTCAATCTACCTCCCGCCAGTAGATCAGACGTTCCTCCATTCTCCGATCTCAACACCCGTCAGTAGATCAGACATTTTTCGACCATCCAATCTACCTCCCGTCAGTAGATCAGAAGTTCCTCCACCCTCCAATCTCAACCCACGTGCATGGATACCCCACACTCTCCTCGAACTCCACACGTAATTTGTCATCGCTCTATCTACGACTGCACCACAGGCTATCTTTACCTATGTGACCTTATTGATATCTCACATCTTGAACAAGCTGTTTCCCCTCACAACCTTCCGCTCCATACAGAAAGTATTGCAGCCCAACTACGTTGCGTAGACCTCAAAAACTCTAAATACACTGATTCAGATTAATCCAAAAAAGGCATCTCCTCTTCACTTTTCTCGTTACCTGGTCTATGAACATCATCACACACATACCCATTTATTTTTATTCACAACTCTTACCTCAGAACACTCTAGATGACACTACCTTCCCCTCTGTAACGCTACTGGTCAACCGCGATCACTCGATAACAACACCGCACCTTCTCGTTCACAACTTTCCTCCACACCCGTCTTGCTTCCAGTTTACACCTAAGTCACAGATCAGTTGCCACTACCCTTCAACTTTGTCTCACTCGGCACCAACCAACAAACTTCCTGCTCAAATACATCTCACCAAACTCTCTCCGTTTGTTTCGTTCGGACTACTACCACGCACATTATACGACCCTACAACAACTAAACAAACACCAGACATAATATGCATAATAAAAACAATATCGTATTCGCTATGCACACAGACAATATTAGGGTCAAAAACTAAATTAATGAACAATATTTAAACTACGCCAACTGCAGTAAACCGAGTAGCTATGTATATTTAATTCTAATAGGAATGTTAAAAAAGCTAGGAATGAATGTTCCTGAAAACATCGCATTTACGGTACCTAGAATTTGAAATTAATCATAAATTGCAGAACAATCATTTAAAGATTCGGTGCCTCACAGTCGATTCAGACTGCACACAAGCTCCGACTGAGGAGCAACAGCGGTCGTGGGAGGAAGCGGCTTCGGCTTCGAATTAATACACGTTCATTACGTATTTTGTTGAGCTGCGTACAACTCGCGATTTTTATTTGCGACTTTGTCCAGCCTCAACAAGTAGGGTACCTGCTGCCCCACATCACTTACGTTGGGTCTAGGAAGCAACTCGTGCAATAAAGAGCGTAAAGGAAGCTCTTTGATGGAAAAAATATCGGTAGGTTTCTTTAACATTTGATCATTTCAACGGTGAGTTCGATACTTGTATTAAGCAGACGACACCGTTCACGAGAGAACAAAAAATCGCAAGCAGTACAGGATTTGATTTCAGGCATTCTTAAGGAAGATTGAACCTATGCTGATGATCAGCTCCCGGTCATTAATGGCAGCAACCAGCACACGCTCAAGCCATGACCCTTTGATGGCATACCCGTAGAGACACTAGAGTATATTAAGTCATCACCAGACAGAAGTGTCTGGTCCGCACAATCACAGGCTAGAAATGTGGCGGCCGTAAGGTTTGCAGGTCAGGGAAGACGGAGCACCTGCAGAGCTATCAAGACGGTTTCAGTATCAGACGACAAATCGCCTCATTGTCTTATATCGGCTGTCGTGCCGACAGCCAAAACAAGACAATGAAAAAGCAAACAGCGCATATCTGCTGACAGATTAGAAAAAAAACAAGCGTTTCTCGACGCACAGAACTATTAGTTGAAAGTAAAACTTCTACAACGTAAGTAACTTACACAGATCCCTAAAACTGACAAGAAATTAAATATTTTCAGTTTCGACCCAAAATCCGACAGCTTGTATTATTAGTTGAAGCATCGGTGAGGGCTAGGTAACCTTGTAATGTATACTGGTCATGAAGATTTACAGCTACCTTCTGAGCATTGCGTATGATGAACAATTACAGTTCTTACCTCGTCTTAGTAAGCGTTGGCACTGCGAGAAAATTTTCATTCGAGTACTACTAGCAGTATTAAAGACTGTTGTTTCTACACTACCAGAGTTAGCCATGCAGAGCAATAGTTCTATACTAACAGCCTTAGGCAACGCGTTGTTCCTCAGCTAACATCGTTTATCCGGGCTATGATTTATTGAATGAACTTGTCATTCAGTCGCAAGCCTGCTCTCGCCACTACCACCTTCCATCTCTTGAGAATACTAGAGCGGTGTACAAAAATACAATACTGCAGCTATCCACTAATATAAATTCTTTAAAAACATACACGACATAAATGAAGCAAGACACACCATATATAAATAAATGAAAATAAGTTACTTTTCAATGCAATAAACTTTACACTAGACTGTACAAGAAAACTATAGGTCTGGTTATCAGATGAGTTCTAAATATTTGTGACTATTTTTTTTTTTTTGCTCAAACAAATACACGAATTATTCAAACAACTTTCAAAGTCACATAAGTAGTTTTTAAAGATGAGCCGGCTACCAACAAACTTCTTGGATCAGTCTCTCATATACAAAAAAAACAATGTAATCAAATGGAAACAAGATATTATTTTTCTGAACTGTACATATTTTTCGACACACATAAACAAATTGCATGCAAAAATAAAATAGATATTCAACTCTTCGATAAAATAGTAGTATTGATCAGTTTAAGTGGAATTGACACTAAGAAGGCAGCAGCAACAAGTCCAAGATGGACATAATTCAGGTTATAGGAAGACTTTAACAGCTAATCGCAATCTGCACCTAATTTTCTCCTCTTTAAACGAGGGAGAAAGTTGCCTTAGTGCAGCTTTTCAACATCACACAGCAATGCAACACAGCACTTCATCTGTCTGTAGACGAGTGCTGAGTCCCCTCACCTAAGGAGACAAAACGTGCGCCCTTATCTTTATTGATTAGAGATGCTACAGCTACACCTAAAGCAACATCACTCTTTGTCAGTCATCAATGGCTCAACTGATTACTGAGTCTGTGTAGCGTGGGTCCAGAACGGGATAGGGACTTGAAGCACAATTTTAATAATGTAACCGACCTACGGTTGCGGAGTCCTCTGGATTCAGAAGCGATGCCGCATCCCTAAAAAATAGGATGGCCTAACACTCCTCTCTTGCACTTTACAAACAAACTAAATCTTAGCTCTTCAGCTACTAAAGGGTCCAACTCTGATGTGATGGCCGACGGTACTTCAAAGACCCGGTTGCTAGCACTTACTTCTATTGTACAAAGATGTTGAAACAAGTTTAAGCCATCACCTGTTCAGTAGCGTTGGTAACAGAGGCAGTGAAGTTATGTCATCGTTTGGCGACGAGTCTAGCAGCCCAGTATTACGCCACGTATCATCGGGCCCATAAGGATGCAGCGTCAAAAATACACGATTTTATCAATGTACAGAGCTGGAAATCCAGATATTATTCTATCTTTGTAAGAGAGTAGGGTTATATGACCCCTATATAACACTGGCAATATTAATGCCTAACGACAAGTCCTACAAATGAATACGATGAAGGGTGATTTTTTTGTTGTAAAATTTGGCCATAGAGAAGCGATATAAACAAATGACCACTCGAATAAATACAAATCCAAAATGGTTCTGTGGATAATATTAGATTATGACGAGGCTCTAATCTAAAAAAACGTCAACCCAGCCAACAGTGCTGCATCAAGCTGTAGTATTTTTTATTCTTTTAGTATCCTAGGAGTTAGGTCTACTACTGCGTTGTCAATGTCTTTTACGCGGCGAACGTCAATGGTATGTACGGGTGCCACAGGAGGGACAGGAGCTCTCAAGGTACGGAGGCCATATGATCCCAGCACTCCCTGAGTAGCAGTAAGGAGGATTAACACTACCTACCTTACTACAGAGCCCTAAGGATGCCCAGTCGTCATTTAGGTGCCGGGGCCACGGACTCCAACACCTGCAGACGGGGAAGATGAAGAGACAGAAAACGGGGATCCCATGTATGAGATCTACACTCAGTGTAGGAATTTCACGCATGAGAAAAACAAGAATGGAGAGAAGAAAACGGAGTCGTCGTAGAAAACGGTTGCACGGAAGAAAGAGCCCAGCTTGGCTGTCATTAACCACTCGTAAGGAGAATAATTAGGACCGGTGAGTGTCTGTTTCGGTGCGTGCGTGTGCAACGACTATTAGGAAAATTGTTACGAGGAAGTTTGAGATTAGTTAATGGAAATTTGAACAATACATGATACAAATAAAATAAACAAAAGATAAGCACATTCAGAATGGGGGAAAAAAGCAAGCGCTACACACCTATCAATAAGTTCAGTGAAACAACAAGCAAACAGCTTTTCACAACAGTAACATAAAACAACAAAGCAACAACATAAAACATTTTCGATGTAATGGAAATTCGTCCAATCCAAACTGTCAGTCGCGTTTGAAGGAAGGAAAGTAGGCCCAAAATGCAAGAATGACAACAGCAATGAAGCTCACAAATCGTCATCAAAAATACTGCATCAAACTTGTATCACGGCTCCCAGAATAATTAGTCTAGAACCATATTTTATACTTCAGCAACTGATGGATGCCTATCACTTAACTTGATCACCTGAAATTTGACATCCCCAAGAACTGCAAGGACCCAGCAGCACCCTCAAGGGCTGATGTAGCTGTACCACTGAAAACAGCACAAATCGGGCAGCGAGGAGAGGGGACAACTGTCTGTGCGGAGCGAAACGTCAACCCATCAGTTTTATACATTTTGTATTTGGCGTTGGTACTGAACACGTCAGTGCACTAACGCGTTCAAAAAGTCAGTGCACCATACTCGTTCGTTGCTGGTGCTGCCGTTAGCCGTCTTTGCTGGGACTAGTACCACCACTGCCACCAGTTACTACTTTACTCGCAGCGGCGGCGGCAGCAGCAGCGCTGTGCAGTCTCATCTTATGATTGAGGTCTACCATGACGTCGTGCATCATTTTGTCCACCTCGTCCCTATCAATGTGCTCGCTCAGACTTGCATACTTAAGCAGGGCAACAAGGTCGGGCTGGTTGGTGTGTAGGGCGAGATCGAGTGCTCGAGCGCCCGCCAAGTCTGCCAGGGTGAGGTCAGTGGAGCGGTGCTGCAGCAGGCGGTACACCTGAGCGATGCTGCAGCGCGAGACGGCAAGGTGTAGTGCCGTGCGACCCTCAGCGTCGGGCAGGTTGGGGGCAGCGCCGTTGAGAAGCAGATACTCTACGGCCGTGACAGAGCCGCTCCTGATGGCGTGGTGCAAAGGCGTGGCGGCTGCTGAACCCGGTGGGTGAAGGTCGGTGAGGGAGGCACCAAGAGCGAGGGCGTGGCACATCATCGGCAGGTTGTGAACCCGAGCAGCGCGAGCCAAGAGAGCTTTGGCGGTGAGGGCACTTACAGGTTCAGCTACTCTATTGACCTCCTCATCGTCATCGTCTGTATCGCTGTGCTCCCCCAGAAGGGCAGCAAGACTCAGAGGCACAGTTTCTACTTCTTGCTCCCCATCAGGTACATCCAGCATCAGGGGAGCAGGGGTGGCTGGGCTGACGAGAAGATCAGGCACGGCCGACCGTGAGGTTGGGGGCGAGGAAGCCGGCGTGCTGCTCTCAGACGAGGCGTCAGCGCGCAGCATGCTGGCAGGGTGAGCGGTGGCGGGACGGCGCGACTGTCGGTGGCCCGTGTCGCTGTAATCCCGAAATCGCGACCGCCGCGGCACTGACCACGTCCGCTCCAGAGCGCGCTCTGACGGAGACGAGTCTGAAGGTAGAGTTGTAGGCAAGGGTTTGACGAAAAGTTTTTTCACATACTTGGCGCGTATCCAAGCCTCTCTTTGCTCTCTGGAGCATGTGGGAGTGGCGGGTGAGTGGCCTGGCGAGGGCAGGTGACTGTACACACCGTTGACAGTTGTGTTGCCGAGTTCGAGGAGTAGTTTGAGCACTGGTGGCTCCCAGTCGTCCAGCGTGAGAGACTTGACACGGCTGTGGTGCACGCCCAGGCTGCGGTGGATGCCGGAGCACTCTATACACAAAGTGATACCTAGGTTGGCCGACGCCCACTTGGGATTGGGAGCACCACAATCGCAGCACGCATTGTTGCCACCCACAGACAGGACACTCGCCCACAGTTCCTGCTTGGAGGGCCACGCCCCCTGGTGCAAGGGGTCAAGCATTCCCGGACAGGCTAACGAGCGCCGGGGGCCGCCCATTCCTTCAGGACTGCCGGTGAGGGGCAACAAAGAGTAGAAGGATGAGGTGTTGAGGCTGCTGGTGCTTATAGACAGGGAGTTGGATGGCGTGGCGGGAGAGTGCAATCTGTTGGCGTCGTCGCCGGCAGAGAAGCCGCATTGGAGGGCTAAACCGATGCCACGCTGTAGAGTCTCGATCCACGCGCGGCATGTCTCCTCTGACTCTGCTTGCAGCAAGTGAACTCTACGGACACAAAAAAAGCCGTAGTGAGTATATTGAATGAATTAGAGGGAAGACAATTTAGGCAGCTACGTCGTCTGATTAGACAACAAGGAGAAACAGTTCGAAGTTGATAGTAATTTACTTGAACAGAATCGAATAAGAGCTAACTTGCATTTACCCTAACGCTGGCTATTAAGGTGCCTAGTAGCGCTGCTCCAACAAAACTTTAGCGTAGTTTCCTCACCATTATATAAGCAATGGTAAGGCTCACTTGTTAGGGGAGAGGAGCTCAAAGCAGTGACGACGGTCGATCTCTGCGGCAGGCTTGACTGAGCACAGTCGCAGGTCCTCCTCCATCACCGTGACCTCCTCGCCTGAATGAGAAGGTAGTGAATAATAGCAGTGATACAATATACTCTACTCTCAGCAGAAAAAAAAACGAAATGAAAAAAGGCATTGTTATTAAATGCGCGATCATCATTGCCTTGATAAGTGAAAAGCGCTGTGTCCTATAGACCAGACCTTTTGCCCATAGGTCTTCTCCCCATCTCGGCGAGAGCTGTAATTCAGACATAACATAGCATACCAACCAAAAGATTGTGCAGCCATCTTTAATTTTTGTATACCTTTTGCCAGAGATTTCAAGACGTTCGAATTCTTAACGGAGAACGAGGTTAGATAACGATCAGTCTGCCGCATCTTAAGCCTCCTTGACAACATATCTATTGCTAGGGAGGTAAAGTCAATCGTTTAGTGAACGCATGGCGAAATTAGGACGTAGGCGAGGATTAGCCTGCACGATAGTGGAAGGGATGAGAGTGAGAAAGGAAGGCGATAAAGCCGTCCGAAAAATAGCGAAGTCGAACGGAAAGAGAGGGAAGGACGCTTAGTGGAATCACCATGAGAAGGAATGCATTGCGGTCGAAGAGCTATTAGCACGCTGATACTGACAGCGCGTCCACTCGAATCGGAGAAGAAACCACAGACTGTGTAGCCCGAGGGAAAAGCCTTCAGGAATTACACCTATACAAACTTGAGTCCTAACAGTTATCCTTGTGGTGTGATATAATTTGACCGAGGGACACAAACGCACGGCAATGCAGTTCCAACGTAAACTCAGGGTTTCCGCCACAGGCGGATACCGAGGCTAAGCAGCATCAGTATCTAGATGTGTCCACCAGCCATATAGAGAAGAATATACTTGTGTACCACCACTTGTCGTAACAGAGCACCTTCGCGCACCTGCAGTTTCAACGTTAACTCCATCATTCGAGCAACTTCCTAGGAAGAAAATTTAGTGCTAATCCAAGTTCAAACACTAGAGCCGTGTGAGTGTTTGGATTACAGCAACGGCAATGTACGTGTCCGCAAGTCCAGATGATAAAGTTCGATAAGAGCGCACTTACCGAGAAGGTGAAGACACTCACCTACCCAGATATACAGATACAGACACTAGGCCGAAATCCCCCAGCAAGGGGGGTGGCCGACGGCAAGGCGTACCTCACACTCTCATACACCAACACTCGCACACCCCTTTTGCGCAAAAAGGTCCGGCCGGGAACCCCGAAACACACCCTCCGTGTCATGAGTGTGGCTCGAAGTCAGTGTCGACAGCAGGGCCCGACAGTGTGACTGGTTTATTCCTGCCGCGTCCTGATGACCGGGCCCCCCCGCCCATCCCGTCTCTCAACGATGTGCCTAGGGCGGGAACGCACAGCAGGGCAGAGTCAAAACTCATCCTCCACTCACGCCTATCCAGTGTTATAATAAAATAGAAATGGCACACGAAGCTCTCTTAGACGTTCTACTTCAAATCTAATCCTCTTGCTACCAGAAGGCAAATTAGTTTGGGCCAATTGGCCTCTTAGACGTTCTACTCCAGAACTAACACTCTTGCTACCAAAAGGCAACCTAGTTTGGGCCAATAGGCCTGTTGTTGTCTTCCTACACATGTAAACACTTGTTAACACTCCATCCATATAGAGATTGAACAGCCAAGGAGACAACGCAGCCTTGTCTCAGACCAACTTTCACTATGAACCAATCCCTCACCTCGATTCCTACTCTGACACATGCTTGGCTGCCAACATAGAAACTCTGCACCGCTTTCAACAGCTTTCCGCCCACTTCATACAAACGCAACACTCTCCACATGGCTTCCCTGTCAATCCTGTCGTATGCCTTTTTCAGACTCATGAAGGCCCAGAACACATCCTTTCCCTTTGCAAGGTACTTCTCACAGACCCGTCTCACTGCAAAATTCTGATCGGCACACCCTCTAGCACTCCTTGAGACACATTGTTCCTCTCCAATTGCGCAATCCATACATTCTCAAATCCTTTTGATCAGCAATCTGCCATACAGCTTATCGACCACACACAACAAACTGATACCTCTTGAGTAGCAGCATTTATTTTCATCTCCTTTGCTTTTATACAGCGGGACAATGCAGGCACTGCGCCACTCAATTGGTACCACGCCCGCCACAAAAAAAAATGTTCAGTAGCCTCACAAAACATTTGACAGTCGTTATTCCGCCCTTTTTCTGGCACTCAGTTGCAACGTCAACCAAACCAAGGGCTTCCCCTGGTTTCATGACCTCCGCCGCCTCCTGCACCTCTTCTCTATTAACGTTCGTAGCAAGTCCCTCTCCAAAAACCGGCATCCGCGCACCACCACCCGCAGCAGCAATGTCAGCCTCTCTGTGATCCTCCACATTCAACATTCCATCAAAATACTCGGTCCACTTCTTCCGTACACCACCACTTTCCGTTAACAACTAGTCATTGTCATTTTTCACCGCCTCCACCTTTTCGGTCTCTCCCTTTCTCATCCTCTTTCCAGAACATTTTTTTTCTCCTCAAAATTCTGGCACAACCGTCTGCCTCACATGGCATCAGCGTCCGTTCTTGTTCTCCTCACCACTCGCTTTACCTCTTTCCTCTTCTCCTTATAGTTGTCATAGGACACCACCGACTACGCCTGCAACCACTCCTCAAAAGCTCTTCTCTTCTGCGCCACCGCCAGTTTGACCTCCTCGATCCACCACTCGCAGGCCTTCCATCTGCACCCGCCCACACGTCGCACATTTCTTGAACATCACTGAACGTCTCCCATTCTTTAACCGCATCTTGCATGTCCTGCGCTCTCACGTTGTTAAATTCCTCCCTCAACGCCCGCTGGAACTCCTCCACTCTGCTTTCCTCATTTAGCTCACTCACTTTCACAACCCCTCTTCCTCCTCCCACTCTAATGTTCCCCTTCCATCTAAGCTCCACTCTCAATCTCCCCTCCACCAACAGATAATCAGACACTCCTCAACCCTCTTCTCTCAACACCCGCACATCCAACAGCCTCCGCACCACTCTCCTCGAACTCAGCACAGATTCAATCAGCGCTCTCTCCACCACTTCACCATGGGCCATCCTTACCCATGAGTACTTTTGGATATCTTGCTTCTTGAGCAGGCTGTTTTGGACAACCAGCTCCTGCTCCATGCATAACCCTATGAGGTTTTCTCCACTATCATTCCTACCAGGAACGCCATACCTCAGTATCACATTATCCACTGCTGCATCTTCCCACTCTCGCATTAAGGTTACCCAGTACAACCACATTGAATTGACTTCCAAAACTCTCAATACACTCACTCAGGTCAATCTAAAATTGCTCCCTCTCCTCCTCACTCCTCTTGCTATCAGGTCTGAACGCTTTCACAAATACCCATTTTTCTACGTCAAACTTTACTTCACCCACATCAATCTTGAGGCCACATCTTTCCAGTCAGTAACGCTACTAGCCAGCCGATCACTCTATAGCAACACTACACCTTCTCGTGTCTAACCTTCATTCACGCCTGACTTTCTTCCACTCACCACTCCAAACTCACATTCACCCTTACCCTTCAACTTAGTCTCACTTAGGGCCAACACATCTAACTTCCTCCTCGCAAACTTATCACCAATCTCTCGCCTCTCTGCTTCATTCGTACTACAACCACGCACATTCAGCGACCCTAACAACAGAGTGCGAAGAGGAGTGAGCTTCTTTTCCCCCCGCTCGCTTTGCCGTCTTTAAGTAAGAAATTTGACAGAGGGGATTCCTGGCCTCTTCGCCCTGCTCCTTATTAGTCGCCTCTTACGACACGCAGGGGTTGCGGTAGCAGTATTCTAAGCCCCGGCTACAGGGCTCCTCTTTTAGTCGCCTCCTACGACACGCAGCGGTTACGGTAGCAATATTCTAACATCCCCGCTACAAGGGTGATATAGAAGGATATAAAAGGAACATAGTCGCACAGGTATAAATAAGCGTCCACAGTGTCAACAACAGTAGGGACCTATATTAGTAGCTGCCGTGCAAAACGTGTAAAAATTTCTAAGTGTACTGCACAGGGGCCAATGGCGGTAGAAACTTGACGTGCCTACAGCTGTGTCTGAAAAGGGGTTTCTTGTTGTTGCTTTGTCCCAGCTTCTTTTGCGGTGGATGCGCCACGGCCGGCGCACAGCTCGAAAACCCAGATAACCACAGACATGTGCGTATGGGGAGTGTTGCGTCCAGTGCAGGTCCCTTAATAAGACCCACCTATGAATGAATAGATGATGTCCTGCGGGCGCACCCACAGAACACGAACCGACGTGATGTTATAATTGCGTCTGCCGGGTGTATGAGCTGGGCACGACATCATGTCGTGCTCGACCGTATCGGGCGTGCCCGGCATCGCTGACACAGATCGGATGGGACGCTTGTCAGTCGATGTTGGTAGATTAGATTAGAGTGTCAAGACTTTCTAGTACACTAGATGTTGGTAAAACGGGAAGGCAGTGTGATGCCTGCACCTCAACTTCTACAGGTAAATTCAGTCACCCCTGGACAAACCCAAATCCTCCATGTCAATTTTCGTCGAATAACTGAGAAGGACCGTGTTGGTACTTTGATCAGCCAGTGCAAGAGCAATGAAGTGTGTGCGTATCTGTTGATGCGTAGATTTGTTGTAAGTAGATTGGGAAATTGTGGTGTAAAGGGGGACGAATTGTGGGACGAATTCTGCAGTCACATTCGCCAGTCGGATCCCGGCTTGGCGACGCGGTCGAGTAGGGAGTTGTCCCCTTCGTGAGGGTATCCAATGATTAGAGGTAGATTCGGAACACAGCTGAGGTACTTGTTCATTCGGCTATTGAACCTCACGACGTTTGCTGTGGCTGAAAATTGCGACACCCGTTTGATCTCGCATATTTATAGTGGCATTCGATTGAATAACTGAGGTGCCCGGGAAGCTGTTAACAGCAGCCCTATGCATTGTTAGGCCATCCGTCGGTTTTGGCACTTTGAACTTGAAGAAACACATTCTGCCAATCCTTGCCTGGTTTTTCATGGTCACTTTCGTTACCATTTTTCGTTGACATTGGCCGTGTTGATTAGAGAGACGAGGCTTTCTAGCTCACTGGAGCCATCGTCCTTCTGGCGCCGAATGTCAAACCAGCAAACAGTGCTGCATCAAGTTAGTCTGTTTATTTTCTTTTTATGTTTAATTAGGTTTACTAATGGGCAAGGTTAAAGTTTTCTACGCGGCGAACGTCTGTACCTCCTTAGGAGGTACAGAAACTCCTAAGGTGCTGAGACTATATGGTCTCAGCACTCCCTGGATGGCAGTAAGGAGGAATAACACACTACCTGCCCTGCTTCAGAGCCTCAAGGATCCGCAGTAGTCCTTAAGGTGCCGGGCTACGCGCTCTAACACCTGCTGAGGGGAAGATGAAGACGAGACAGAAAACGGGGATCCCATGCATGAGATCTACACTAGGTGTAGGGAATTTCACGCATGAGAACAGCAAGAATGAAAAAAGAAGAAGGAACAGTCGTAGAAAAAGGTTGCATGAAAGAAAGAGCGCAACTTGGCTGTTATTTGCCACCCGAAAGGAGAATAGTTAGAACTGGTATGTGTATGTTTGAGTGTGCGTGCGTGTGTATGTGTGTGTATTTGTGTGCAACGACTATTAGGAAAATTGCTAAGAAGGAGTTTGATGCGTTTAAGGAAATTTAAACTAAACATAAGATGCAAATGAGGTTAATGCAAATTAAGCTAATCAGGATGCGGGAGAAAAGGAGAGATAGTGAAGGGTGAAGAAGAGGGGAGTCTGAAGGGAAATAAGGGTGTTCATGGGCAGCACGGGGCCGTGATTCCGCGCGGCCCATGAACCTAACAGATGCCTACGGAGGGGATTGGCCGAGTAACCTTCCAGAGTTTTCCAAAAGTTTATGATCATGAATTTCTCAATCTGTCATACTAGTCCAATTCCTTTACCTCTGTTATTTAGGAGGTGACAGCTTCTTTGCCCGGATCAAAGGCTATTTAGATCTTTCAGATTATGTGGGATCCAGAGAGGAGAGGTAGTCAATAACTGGTTGGATTAATTATTTCCCATGTGTCAACTTTTTTTTTCATTGCCCAGGAACACAGAATTCTGCCGCTGGCCTCAACCTTTGCAATTTGTTCATCTAATAAAGCATTGTTATGCCTTTCTACGCCTAAATTACGCAGGAGTTCTTTTTATTTGACGCCGCATTTTTGCTAGAATGATATAAGGACTGTTTTACGTCCTTCGTTTCCATATCTCAGATTTTTCTAATTGCATGTTGTTTTTGCCAGGCCACTTAGAGATTTCTTCCCAATCACTTGGAACATTTTCTACGTCTCTCAAATCCTTGACAATGCCTAGTATTTAGGTATCATCTGCAGAGCAGGAGACTGATGTATGTGGACAATTTTTGCGTTAATCATTAGCCGTTACTAAGAAAAACAGAGGGCCAACACAATCAGCGTAGAGCTACCAAACTCATCCCTTCGCTGCGGAACAAATCGTACGAAGACAGGCTTCGTGAACTCAATCTTTACTCGCTAGAGAAACGTCGAGTCAGAGGCGACATGATAGAAGTGTGGAAGATTATGAAGGGTAAGGAAAACGTCGACCGAGCGAGCCTTTTCACTCTAGATGCAAACGGAGTGACTAGGAACAATGGATACAAAATCGTTGGGAAACGTTTCTCACTCGACATCACGCGTAATTTCTTCACGTATAGAGTTGTCGAAGAATGGAACAAACTTCCAGCGGAGGTTGTAAACAGCAATACAATCGAAACGTTCAAGTCGCGGCTCGATAAGTTCTACATAAATCGCCGATAAATAGCTAAACCGTTCCATTTCCTGTTGT
>SDVV010002453.1:0-23015 GCA_016164225.1 Gammarus roeselii | reverse complement strand
GTCGGAACTTTGTTAGGGAGGAGGACATCCAGTACACGCCGGCTGTTGACCACCACACGTCGGAACTTTGTTGAGAAGGAGGACATCCAGTACACGCCGGCTGTTGACCACCACACGTCGGAACTTTGTTAGGAAGATGGACATCCAGTACATGCCGGCTGTTGACCACCACACGTCGGAACTTTGTTAGGAAGAAGGACATCCAGTACACGCCGGCTGTTGACCACCGCACGTCGGAACTTTGTTAGGAAGGAGAACATCCAGTACACGCCGGCTGTTGACCACCACACGTCGGAACTTTGTTAGGAAGGGGTACATCCGATCCTCCTTCCTTCCTGCTGGCCTTGCCGAGGCTCTACTGTCATGGCGTTCAAGTTTCCATCGTTGGACCGGGGAGCCCTCAATTTATTCGAGTGGTCTCCCCTTGCCTTGCTCAGGAAAAACGTAACTTTCGAGTGGGTGGGGGATCAAAATTTAATTGACAAAGAATGGGGGCTTGAGAGTGGGTGGAGGATCAAACTTTCATTGACAAAGAATGGGGGCTTGAGAGTGGGTGGGGATCAAATTTTCATTGACAAAGAATAGGGGCTTGAGAGTGGGTGAGGGATCAAACTTTCATTGACAAAAAATGGGGGCTTAAGAGTGGGTTGGGATCAAACTTTCATTGACAAAGAATGGGGGCTTGAGAGTGGGTGGGGGATCAAACTTTCATTGACAAACAATGTGGGCTTGAGAGTGGGTGTGGGATCAAACTTTCATTGACAAAGAATGGGGGCTTGAACTCTTTACGAGCTAACAGAATGTCCTCCTTCAAATGTCTTCTGTATCTAACTTAATGAGGAAGCTCCTTCTGTCGAGAGCCTGAGTGATGGGTTTCCTCACAAGGCTATGAGTAGAAGACATGTTAGCAGGACTCATTTGAATACAGAGTTCATTACGTATACGCTGGTGAAGATATTCCGTACAGTTTTCATCCCCCAGAGACAGCGAGACCCTCTCGCCTCTCGCAGCCCGAGTTGGAGTCAACTTAATCCTCGAAAATACTGAGGCGATCATGCATTTCTTACTGCTCCCTATTCTTGGACAACCACATCTTTGGTAGGTCAGATTGGAGGTTTGACATTTGCGACTATCAATCCAGATAGCGCTCGCGTTTCATTATAAAGATCAGTTAGATCGATGTCGTGGAATGCAGATGGGCCAGTCAATGTAATTTGGCTCTGTTTCCTTCAGTCGATACTGACAACAGACATCACGAACAACGGGCCAATCAATGTAAGCTGGCTCTGTTTCCTCCAGTCGACACTGAAACCGACGGCACGAACAGCGGGCCAATCAATGTGAGATTGCTCTGTTTCCTCCGGTCGACATTGACAACAGACGGCATGAACAATGGGCTAATCAATGTAATCTGGCTCTGTTTCCTCCAGTCGACACTGACAACAGACGACACGAACAGCGGGCCAATCAATGTAATCTGGCTCTGTGCTCTCCAGTCAGCACTGACAACAGACGGCACGATTACCGGGCCAATCAATATAATCTGGCTCTGTTTCTTACAGTCGATACTGACAAAAGACTACACGAACAACGGGCCAATCAATGTAAGGTGGCTCTGTTAGTAGTGTATACCGGAGCGAAACGCGGATTCTTTCCGGTCTACGGGAATTTGCACATAAAATTTCACCGGGGTAATGCATGCACCTTGACTCACCGAGCGTACGGGGGGTTTGCGCAGAAACGGGGAGCGGGGGCGGAGGGTACCAAAACTGGTTTGGTGCCCGAGTCAGCTAGCGAACGGGGGGAGCGGGGGAGACCGGAAAGGGGGACGAAAGGGGAAACGGCGAGATGTAAGCAGGCTTGCGGCCTTGATTGGCAAGGTTTATGTTATGAACATCTTAATTTGTACTATATTTTGATATATATTGTATTTATATATAAGTTTTTTCTTCATTAGATGGTTGTAGTGGAGTATAATTGGTCACTAACTGTTGCTCGTTATATAAATTTATCCGTTTCTGGTATGAATAGTGTTATAGCAAGTTTTCTGAAGGGGGGGATTGGTGCGTTAGAGAAACCTCCCTTGGTAGAAAGTTTGATGCGCTCTCGGAAAATTATGTGAGTTTGCTCATGACTATTCCTTGTCTTATAAATTTGTTTCCGTGGCACGTTTGCTACGTTGTGTGTGTATATATAGTTGCATATTTATGACTGGCTTATTGTTTCAATATTTTTTTTCTGTGGACATATAAGTTGGTATTCTTATCTAGTTGTGGTATATATGACTCATTCAATGCTTGATTGGTGGGTTCGTATCGGTGGGGGGCTTGGGATATTCTTGTATGTTTGGTTCATTTATCACTATATATTCTTTTATAGGGTTAGTGTGGTAGGCATGTCTTATAACTCAATTTGCAGCCTTAGTGTACGAACGACCCTGTTTGTACCAGCCTGAAGGTAGGATTACAGACAAGGTTCTGTGTTTCCCATCTATTTATTTCATATGTATATAATATTTATATAAATAGTAAGGATTATTTGTCAGGTCGTATGCGGTTGATGTGTATATATTTTTTTCTTAGTATGCTGTTTTCGTTACGAGTTTCTTCCTACCCCATATTGCATTATCCAGTTTTGAAACACTTATATCAGTGTTCCATTGATGCGTTTTTCCAATAGGGAAAATACCTGAACGATACGGATTTACTGTAAGTTAAAATATTATGTGATGTGTACTTAGTAATGATCGATTGATTTATGTTGAATTTGCGCTATTTTTGGGATTTCGATCTGTTAACTCAAACAGTTTTAGACATTATAGGGTATTTTAGGCTTGCAGCTTCCACATTATTTCAGACATAATGGGGTAGGTTGGTGCATCATTGTGGTAGTTTTATTTGTATATATGACACATCTGTTACGATTTAGCCGTAGTTACTTTAGTTAAAGTGTTAATTTATCCCTGTTTTGGATAGAAGTTGTGGCTAATTTCATTAGATTTTTTTATGTACTATACCGTATTTACTATAGGGTTCAGTTACGTCGCCTGCATGTCTTGGTATCTTATCCACATTTCTTGTTTGTTTGGTTAAATGATAGTTCATTCTCATTCATCACGTTTTTAATGTCTGTTTCGGGTATGGTAGAGAATTAATCTTCTTGCTTTGTTTTATCTCGTGAGTTTTAGTAAAGGTCTTTCAGTTTTGTAGGTATTCTGTTGAATTTCCATCTTCAATGTAATCTGTTGGTTTTTTATACAATTTAGGATATATTACGTATTTATCTACATTATAGACCATTATTTTAGGTCTAATTTAGTTACATATTGTTCATTTTTAGTGTTTTATATATCTTCTTTCATCCTGATACAATATTTGACGTAGTTATTATAGATATAGAACAGACGATTTGTTACAAATTTGATCTTGCTGTTAGGGTATTGTATATTTATTGTACGACCATTCTTTAATATTTAGGAAGAGTTAGAGAGTCCCCTAGGCAAAACTCCTTCTGTTTATGCTTGTTTGTGTAAATGGACGGTTAGATGATAATTTACTGGATGGATGGGTCCTAGTGTAGAGGTGGTTTATACTCGTTGGTTGTCATTTTAAAGTTCATAAATGTTCAACGTGAATTATGTACGTTCTTGTAGACGTCGATCTTGAGTTTCATGGGTTTGCTAGTGAGGTTATGCGACAAGCTACTCATCGTTGTAGTGTTTTACTTAAATCATCTGTAAACAGAACCCAACTTTTTATGGCCACACACACTCTGAGACTCATTCATGAGCACTGTACATGTGTCTAGATTTTGGTTATGTCCAGGATGTATCTTTGTTCGAGGCTGTTCAGAGACGATGGGTTAACAGATGCGAGGTACGTCTGTGGCATCGTATCATGACTGTGTGTTACCTCTAAATTTGTTATATATCAGTGGTAGATTGCTGAGAAGTGACCTAGTAAAGCATTACAGAGTTCATTTTTATGACACAGTAGGCTTGGATTTGTACTCAAAGAGGCATAGCATCAGTTAGGTTTAGGAATTTATTATTGATTTGAATGGTATGATACTATAAAATAACATTTTTCACATTAACTCAGCGTTAAATGTCAGTTATTTTTTGGATTGACTGTTATGTTAGTATACGATCTTAGTCATGAACCAGATCACGTCGGATATTGGAGTAGGATTCATCATCTGGGTGCGGTAGGATACACCGTATATAATAGTTAATCGTTGTTGCTTAGGGTAGAGTAGAAACCTTATTTAGCTGTTTTTTTAGATGTTGGTGTATACTTTGATTTGATATCATAGGAATATATCTGTATTCGATATAAATTTGCCTATTTTCATGGGATGTTGGGTATAAAATACGCTCATTTGGATATAATGATTCAAAAATTTGGTGTGTTTCCCCTCTCGCTATTGGATTTGGATCTGGTTCCATATTACCTTGGAGAACTATTCTACCGGATTTGTGTTGAGTGTTAGTGTTGAAATTCTTCAATAATTGAAAGTACATCTCAATTATGTTATCCAATCGCAGGTCTTTGCTAGATGCTTATTCCCGCAAGTCCTACTTTTATACATGTTTGTATTTTGTTTACAGTTTAGACTCTTAGAAGTTTTTGATTAATTCAGGCTTTTGTTATGAGACTGCGTTCCCATTCAGAATATTTGACTTTTTCGACCATTCACCAGATCCACTTTAACATTTTTCAATGGAGGTCTGTAATGATGGCCATAATCCTACCTCATTCTAACCTAAATTTACCAAGGATTGTATATTATTCCCCGTTTCATACTTATGTTAGGTATTTTTTTTTCATTGATTTAACCTTCATCCTTATCAAATCTATCCACTTGACCCTGTAGTTGTACCAATCTTTAGCAGATTGTGTGCCTACGTTCATATATATAATTTTTCACTTCGCTTGTTACAAGTCCAGTAATATCGACCAGTCCCGAGTAATGTTAGGTCATCGCTCGTTTGTGGACTTACGAGTTCAAAACGTTTATGTAAGCTTACCCTAAACGTCAGTGAATGTTACGAATGTGAAAGCGTTAGCAAGATTTATGTACGGTTTTACTGTTGGGATACGATTTTTTGTAGTGTTGGACGTTTTGCTCCTAACATTTTCGTCTATTATACCAAATATTGAATAAATCCACTCTAACAATTTTTCATACAGATCTGCATTGTAAGGTCCGCAATCCACAAGAACTAGGATATAAACCATGTCTAAGGTACATAATTAGTGAAATATATATCAATGTTCGATAACATAGGTCAAATATTGATGAATGCAAAATGAGTTACCATACAATGACGAATACATTAATACCTAGGCAACTTAACCTATTCTATCCAATAGTTTTGTATTTTTAATCAAGTTTGAAGGTTATGTGTGATATTGATATGTATTAATCTCTCTCCTAGGGCTGTATATTTATCAAATCAAAAGCAGTTGAATACATTTTCTCTAATTTGATCCAGCAAAAAACCTTCTGCAGATGTTTGGATTCCAGAATTTATGGATAGCTCTGTTACATGTTCGGATGAGACTCAGCAGGTAGTATCCATAAGAACTAATGCATTTCAATTTGTTACATTTTTGATGTGGGTCAGTTATACGCGATGTTAGGTTCAAAGATCTAGTTATTCTAACCAACTTACCCATAAATTATATATTTTCATTCTTCAAGTTTGATGGATATGTATGATATTTAGTCATTATTTTGTGTGATGTACATATCAAATTCCCTCTCACACGGCTCTATTTTTTGTAGTTTTTCTTCTGATCTCACACACCAGGTACACACATTCACGCTTTGTACGCATATGCAGGACCGGGCAAGGTATAATGACGTCGTATACAGGGATAGTTACCGATACTGTGTAGACACACGCGCACACACACACACACACACACACACATTTTGATTGCATATACAGAATCGGTTAACATCTGAGGCAATTCACCTCTGATTTATGTTATTTTCCATTAGAACAAAATTCCCTTGTTATTGTAACGATATATTTATTGTGGACCACCTTCACGTCATGGTAGGTGAAAATAACTAAGCATCTTAACCTATCCTATCCTTTTCTAACCAGGAATTATATAGTATCGATCGAGTTTTCGTGCATAAATTTGTTACTTATTTATCGATTTATGATATATTCCTTTTCAGCCTCTCCACTTGGCTCTACATTTTCATCTAGCCTATTCACACCTATCACAACCTTACATAACCGAACTTTATGTATGGTGTTCAGTTATTGCTATATACATATGAAGCCCTGCAAACGACTCTAAATAACACTTTAACACATATGCATTTTATTTTGTTGTCACTCTCATCCCTTATAAGTTAGCAGAGAGGACCCATTTTCAATCTTAGATGGTTTGAATGTTACGGGTAATTCATATTATTTTTGATTTTGACACAATTCTACGTCACTTAATCATATTATTCACACCCATCATAACCTGACCTGACCTTACGTACGGTATTCAGTCATTGATATGTACACATGAACCCCTCCAGACAACTCTAAATATCACTCTAACACACATGTTATTTATTTCGTTGTCACTCTCGAGTCATATATGTTACCAGAGAATCCCCCATTTTCAAACTTGGATGGATTGAATGCTACGAGTATTTCAAATTTGTATTCAGCTTCATACAAACGGACACATAGTCTCACACCATGTTTTTCATAATTTACTTCAATATCTCCGCTTAACTCTACAACCTTTGACAACTTGCATCTCTGAATTTTAATTTTTCTCTTTCCTATATTTTTCTTATCCATAACGATGACTTTGTTTCAAGATCTGATCGGACGCTGATTTATATCATACCACTCTGTAACACATCAAGATCATTTACCTCGAGCTAGGTTTTCTGTCATCATTTCAACCCTTGAAACAATTTTTTTCTACTGATTTCGAAGATTCGATGTTACCTCCGACTGTCACGATGTTCACAGTTCATTACTTAACCTTCGAGTTCGGGATAATATAAACATTTCATTGCAAACATACATGCAAACATACATGCACATACATGCAAACATAGTTTATTTGCATTATTTACAGACCTCGCTGCCATCATCAATTTCATCGACCTGGTTTTTGATATTTAAACAGCATTGTTCGTCATCCAACCGTACTCTATATTTCAGTATACTCTCAAAATCCATCTTATATTCCATCATATCTTTGATGCGGATACCGAAGGCTATACCGTTCCCGTGTGTCAATAAATGTATTACTTCTTTTTCTTGAACCTTAATTATTCGAATCTTTTCCAATTCAAAGTCATTTTGAGATTCATCATTGAGAAATTTGCATACGTTCCAGTTTCTCTTTTGTTCTTATGTATATTCTGTTGTCCACTACCGCAGCTTCATTACAATCATGATGAAGATTTTACCCTTGGATCATATAAATTTTCGAGATTTGCTTTTCTTATCCCCTCCGCCTCCCCCCCTTCTAATCCTACTTACATACGACTGTAACGCGTCCACATTAGTTTCCCAAAGCAGACTTCCTTTTTCCTGCATACATTTATGAATGATATGTCCCACTCTTTTGATTCTTGTTCGTCCATTCTGAGAAAACTGTTAATTTCCACACTTGTCTATATTTATTCGATCCGACTCGTATCATCTTCGGAGATTTTTTCTTCCAGCACTTGTAAACAAAATTTTGAGATATGAATATTCATTTTTTGTTTATTCAATGACGAAACGTGTGTCTCCGCTTGATCTCAACGTATCACTGACTCCATTCTTGATTGCCAGCAAGCTATTATAAGTTGATTACATGTGGTTTTTCGCAGAACATTTCGCCTAACATTTCTCACCTAGGTCATCAACTGTGTATATGTATAGGGCTGAGTACGTATGTGAATGTGTATATTCAAGCGTATGTACGTGTTACATGAGTAAAAAATATATAACACAAACTTAATATTTAAAATTTCAATAAAATTTCAAATTTTCGAGGGATGTTACCTTACTTAAATCGCCAAGTTATCACTGCAAAATACACACTTGACCCTGTCATCCCTCGAAAATTTGAAATTTTATTGAAATTTTGAATATTAAATTTGTGTTATATAATTTTAACTCATGTAACACGTGCATACGCTTGAATATACACATTCACATACGTACTCAGCCCTATACATATACACAGCTGATGACCTAGGTGAGAAATGTTAGGCGAAATGTTTTGCGAAAAAACAAATGTAATCAATTTATAATAGCTAGCTGGCAATCAAGAATGGAGTCAGTGATACGTTGAGATCAAGCGGAGACACACGTCTCGTCATAGAATAAAAAAAATGAGAATTCATATCTCAAAATTTTGTTTACAAGTGCTGGAAGAAGAAATCTCCGAAGACGATATGAGTCGGATCAAATAAATATTGACTAGTGTGGAAAATAACAGTTATCTCAGAATGGACAAACAAGAATCAAAAGAGTGGGAGATATCATTCATAAATGTATGCAGGAAAGCGGAAGTCTGCTTTGGGAAACTAATGTGGACGCGTTACATTCGTCTGTAAGTAAGATTAGGAGGGGGGGAGGGGGAGGGGATATGAAAAGCAAATCTCGAAAATTTATATGATCCAAGGGTAAAATCTTCATCATGATTGTAATGAAGCTGAGGTAGTGGACAACAGAATATACCTAAGAACAAAAGAGAAACTGGAACGTATGCAAATTTCTCAATGATCAATCTCAGAATGACTTTGAATTGGAAAAGACTCGAATAATAAGTGTTCAAGAAGAAGAAGTAATACATATATTGACTCACGGGAACGGAATAGCCTTCGGTATCCGCATCAAAGGTACGATGGAATATAAAATGGATTTTGAGAGTATACTGAAATATAGTGATGAAAAGTACGGTTGGATGACGAACAATGCTGTTTAAATATCAAAAACCAGGTCGATGATATTGATGATGGCAGCAAGGTCTGTAAATAATGCCAATAAATACTTATAAAAACTATGAATGTTCACAATGATATGTTTATATTATCCCAAACTCGAAGGTTAAGTAATGAATTGTGAACATCGTGACAGTCGGAGGTAACATCGAATCTTCGAAATCAGTAGGAAAAATTTGTTTCAAGGGTTGAAATGATGCCAGAAATCCTAGCTCGAGGTATATGATCTAGATGTGTTACAGAATGGTATGATATAAATCAGCGTCCGATCAGATCTTGAAACGAATTCATCGTTATAGATAAGAAAAATATAGGAAAGAGAAAAATGAAAATTCAGAGATGCAAGTTGTCAAAGATTGTAAAGTTAAGCGGAGATATTGAAGTAAATTAAGAAAAACGTGGTGTGAGACTATGTGTCCGTTTGTATAAAACTCAATACAAATTTGAAATACTTGTAGCATTCAATCCATCCAAGTTTGAAAATGGGGGATTCTCTGGTAACATATATGACTCGAGAGGGACAACGAAATAAATAACATGTATGTTAGAGTGATATTTAGAGTTGTATGTAGGGGTTCATATGTACATATCAAAGACTGAATACCGTACGTAAGGTCAGGTCAGGTTATGATGGGTGTGAATAATATCATTAAGTGACGTAGAATTGTGTCAAAATCAAAAATAATATGAATTACCCGTAACATTCAAACCATCTAAGATTGAAAATGGGTCCTCTCTGCTAACTTATATGGGATGAGAGTGACAACAAAATAAAATGCATATATGTTAAAGTGTTATTTAGAGTCGTTTGGAGGGCTTCATATGTATACAGCAATAACTGAACACCATACACAAAGTTAGGTTATGTAAGGTTGAGATGGGTGTGAATAGGCTAGATCAAAATGTAGAGCCAAGTGGAGAGGCTGAAAAGGAATATATCATAAATCGATAAATAAGTAACAAATTTATGCACGAAAACTCGATCGATACTATATAATTCCTGGATAGAAAAGGATAGGATAGGTTAAGATGCTTATTTCTTTTCACCTATCATGACGTGAAGGTGGTCCACAACAAATATCTTGTAACAATAACAAGGGAATTTTGTTCTAATGGGAAAAAAACATATATCAGAGGTAAAGTGCCTCAGATGTTAGCCGATCCTGTATATGCATTCAAAATATTTATGTGTGTTTGTGTGGGTGTGTGTGTCTACATTGTATCGGTAACTATCCTTGTATATGACGTCATTATACCGTGCCCGGTCTTGCATATGCGTACAAAGCGTGAATGTGTGTACCTGGTGTGTGACATTAGAAGAAAAACTACAAAAAATAGAGCCGTGTTTGAGGGATTTTGATATCTACATCGCACAAAATAATGACTAAATATCATACATATCCATCAAACTTGAATAAAAATATAAAATTATTGGTTAAGTTGGTTAGAGTGACTAGATCTTTGAACCTAACATCGCATATAACTGACCCACATTAATAATGTAACAAATTGAAGTGCATTAGTTCTCATGGATCCTACCTGCTGAGTCTCATCCGAACATGTAACAGAGCTATCGATAAATTCTGGAATCCAAACATCTGTAGAAGTTTTTTTGCTGGATCAAATTGGAGAAAATGTATTCAACTGCTTTTGATATGATAAATATACAGCCCCAGTGGAGAGATTCATACATATCAATATCACACATAACCATCAAACTTGATTAAAAATACATAACTATTGGATAGAATAGGTTAAGTTGCCTAGGTAATAATGTATTCGTCATTGTATGGTAACCCTTTTTGCATCCATCGGTATTTGATCTATGTTATCGTACATTGATATATATTTCGCTAATTATGTACCTTAGACATTATTTATATCCTAGATCTTGTGGATTGCGGACCTTACAATGCAGATCTGTATGAAAAACTGTTAGAGTGGATTTATTCAATTTTTGATATAATAGACGAAAATGTCAGTAACAAAACGTCCAACACTACAAAAAATCATATTCCATCAGTAAAACCGTACATAAATCTTGCTAACGCTTTCACATTCGTAACACTCACTGACGTATGGGGTAAGCTTACATAAACGTTTTGAACTCGAAAGTCCACAAGCGAGCGATGACCTAACATTACTCGGGGCTGGTCGATATTACTGGACTTGTAACCAGCGAAGTGAAAAATTATATATATAAATGTAGTCACACAATCTGCTAAAGATTGGTAAAACTACAGGGTCAAGTGGATAGATTTGATAAGGATGAAGGTTAAATCAATGAAGAAAAAATACCTAACATAAGTATGAAACGGGGAATAATATACAATCCTTGGTAATTTTAGTTTAGAATGAGTTAGGATTATGGCCATCATTACAGACCTTCAGTGAAAAATGTTAAAGTGGATCTGGTGAATGATCGAAAAAGTCAAATATTCTGAATGGGAACGCAGTCTCATAACAAAAGCCTGAATTAATCAAAAACTTCTAAGTGTCTAAACTGCAAACGAAATACAAACATTTGTACAAGAAAGACTTGCGGGAATAAGCATCTAGCAAAGACCTGCGATTGGATAACATAATTGAGATGTACATTCAATTATTGAAGAATTTCAACACTAACACTCAACACAAATCCGGTAGAATAGTTCTCCAAGGTAATATGGAACCGGACCCAAATCCAATGTCGAGAGGGGAAACGCACCAAATTTTTGAATCAATACATCCAAATAAGCGTATTTTATACCCAACATCCCATGAAAATAGGCACATTTATATCGAATTCAGATATATTCCTATGATATCAAATCAAAATATATACCAACATCAAAAAAAATAGCTAAATAAGGTTTTCTACTCTACCCTAAGCAACAACGATTAACTATTATATACGGTGTATCCTACCGCACCCAGATGATGAATCCTACTCCAATATCCGACGTGATCTGGTTCATGACTAAGATCGTAAACTAGCGTAACAGTCATACCGAAAATAACAGGCATTTAACGCTGAGTTAATGTGAAAAATGTTATTTTATAGTATCATACCATTCAAATCTATAATAAATTCCTAGACCTAACTGATGCTAGGCCTCTTTGAGTACAAATCCAAGCCTACTGTGCCATATAAATGAACTCTATAATGCTTTACTAGGTCACTTCTCAGCAATCTACCACTGATATATAACAAATTTAAAGGTAACACACAGTCATGATACGATGCCACAGACGTACCTCGCATCTGTTAACCCATCGTCTCTGAACACCCTGGAACAAAGATACATCCTGGACATAACCAAAATCTAGACACATGTACAGTGGTCAAGAATGAGTCTCAGAGAGTGTGTGGCCATAAAAAGTTGGGTTCTGTTTACTGATGACGTAAGTAAAACCCTACTACGATGAGTAGCTTGAAGCATAACCTCACTAGCGAACCCATGAAACTCAAGATCGACGTCTACAAGAACGTACATAATTCACGTTGAACATGGATGAACTCCAAAATGACAAACAAAGAGTATAAACCACCTCTACACTAGGACCCATCCGTCCAGTAAATTATCATCTAAACGTTAAACTACACATTTGCTAGGGATCAATGACGAAAATTCCACAAAGATGCAGTACGGACTTACACCTCTTAAACATACATTCCTATGATTCTCGTGGAAAAAAAAAACATAACATCAGGAACATATATAAAATAGCTAAATAAGGTTCTCTACTCTGCTATAATCCACATAAAAATTGTACTACATTATGGTATCCATCCTAATAAATCGGTCCATTTACACAAACAAGCATAAACAGAATGAGCTTTGGCCTAGGGGACTCTCTAACTCCTCCTAAATATTGAAGAATGGTCGTACAATGAATATACAATACCCTAACAGCAAGACCAAATTTGTAACAAATCGTCTGTTCTATATCTATAATAACTACGTCAAATATTGTATCAGGATGAAAGACGATATATAAAACACTAAAAATGAACGATATGTAACTAAATTAGACCTAAAATAATGTTCTATAAGGTAGATACATACGTAATATATCCTAAATTGTATAAATAATCAACAGATTGCATTGAAGATGGAAATTCAACAGAGAACCTACAAAACTGAAAGACCTAAACTAAAACCCACGAGATGAAACAAAGCAAGAAGATTAATTCTCTACCATACCCAGAACATACATTAATAACGTGATGAATGAGAATGAACTATCATTTAACCAAACAAACAAGAAATGTGAATAAGATACCAAGACATGCTGGTGACGTAACTGAAACTTGTAGGAAATACGGTATGGTACATACAAAAATCAAATGAAATTAGCCACAAATTCTATCCAAAGCAGGGATAAATTAACACTTTAACTAAAGTAACTAAGGCTTAATCGTAACAGATGTGTCATATATACAAATAAAACTACTACAATGATGCACCAACCGACCCCATTATGCCTGAAATAATGTGGAAGCTGCATGCCTAAAATACTCTAAAATGCCTAAATCTGTATGAGTTAAGAGATCAAAATTCCAAAAACAGCGCAAATTCAACATAAATCAATCGATCATTACTAAGTATCCATCACATAATATTTTAATTTACAGTAAATCCATATCGTTCAGGTATTTTCGCTATTGGAAAAACGCATCAATGGAACACTGATATAAATGTTTCAAAACTGGATAATGCAATATGGGGTAGAAAGAAACTCGTAACGAAGATATAGCATCCTAAGGAAAAAAATATATACATTACCCGCAAACGACCTGACAAATAATCCTTACTCTTTTGATAGATATTATATACATATGAAATAAATAGATTGGAAACACAGAACCTTGCCTGTAATCCTACCTTCAGGCTGGTACAAACAGGGTCGTTCGCACACTAAGGCTGCAAATTGAGTTATAAGACATGCCTACCACACTAATCCTATAAAAGAATATATAGTGATAAATGAACAAAACATACAATAATATCCCAAGCCCCCCACCGCTACGAACCCACCAATCAAGTATCGAATGAGTCATATATACCACAACTAGATAAGAATACCAACATATATGTCCACAGAAAAAAAATATATAGAAACAATAAACCAGCCATAAATATATAACGATATATACACACACAACGTAGCAAACGTGCCACGGAAACAGATTTATAAGACAAGAAATAGGCAAGAGCAAACTCATATAATTTTCCAGGAGCGAATCCAACTTTCTACTTAGGGGGGTTTCTCTACCGCACCAATCCCCCCCTCCTGAAAACTTGCTATAACACTATTCGTACCAGAATCGGATAAATATATATATATATAACGAGCAACAGTTAGTGACCAATTATACTCCACTACAACCATCTAATGAAGAAAAAACTTATATATAAATACATTATATATTAAAATATCGTACAAATTAAGATGTTCATAACATAAACCTTGCCAATCAAGGCCGCAAGTCTGCTTCCATCTCGCCGTTCCCCCTTCCGTCCCCCTTTCCGGTCTCCCCCGCTCCCCCCGTTCGTTAGCTGACTCGGGCACCAAACCAGTTTCGGTACCCTCCGCCCCCGCTCCCCGTTTCTGCGCGAACCCCCGTACGCTCGGTGAGTCAAGGTGCATGCATTACCCCGGTGAAATGTTATGTGCTAATTCCCGTAGACCGGACAAAATCCGCGTTTTGCTCCGGTATACACTACTTCTGTTTCCTACAGTCGGTGGCGGGCGGCCCTTCGTGCACCACAGTCCGGCCTGCTTCCAGTAGTTACATCACAACGTGAGGAAGTGTCACAGTATAGTATAGACGATGATAATCTACAGCGAAAGTGTAATACATGAGGGCAGAAAGCAGGCAATAACTTTTGATGCACGCAGAATAACTTACAAGGAAACTGTGTACGAAGACCGTCAGAGTGTTTATTTCTTTGTATGTTCATCTTGAGGTGGTACGGTATTGCTCTCGTTAAACGCTAAAAACTCTCATTAATACATCACGCGAGCAACTAAGTTACTTGCGGCAATATTGCGATTCATATTACGCGAATATATTTTTACACATATTTTAGCAAGGAGGGACTGGCATTGAGTGTAAATAATAAATAGAAGGTTGGTGTGGCTCAGATACATCAATACCCATAGATGCGCTCTGAAGCTGGGGTTTGAAAACCGGAAACCATTCGAATAACCCGTAAATGCTTATTGAATATTACAGGATTTTGTGACATTTAGAGAAACAAAAGATAACGTTCAGTTTGAGTTTATTTGTCTTCCATACAACAGTCGTTGTTGCTTCTGTGCCTTGAATACTTTGAAGGAGGAGGAAAATCAATACAAAAGTGTACACATTTTCGAAGAATTCTCAGGACAGATGTTTGATGTTTGTGTTCATTAGACAAATAGGAATAAGTCAGAACATACATTCTTATAATTTTGTATATCAATTGGATAGGCAAAAATGTGCATGCCAAACCGCATAAATATTTTTCTGTAACAATTATAGTGAATCGATAAAATCGGAAACAAATACCGTGGGATAAGTTCTAGATTCGTCACACCAATGAATCATGTACTCTCCTCCCCCTCCAAGCTGTTTTCGGAGTGAGGTGATTCACGGCGATGGCTACATCGAGGCAGTTGGAGCAGCCTCACGAGAAGCATTGGTTCAAATCTCGAATCGAATAGCAAGCAGCGACCACATGACTCTGCAGACACCATGGCAACATTCTTATTCCGCGGTATCTTCTACCCTAACTCTGCAGGCACCTTGACTACATTCTTACTCCGTCGTTTAATCTACCCTAACTATGCAGACACCCTGGCAACATTCTTACTCCGCCGTCTCTTCAACAATAACTCTGCACACACCCTGGCAACATTCATACTCCGCCGACTCCTTTACCCTAACTCTGCACACACCCTTGCAACATTCATCCTCTGCCGTCTCGTCTCTTCTAACTCTGCAGACACCCTGGCAACATTCCTATTCCGACGTCTCTTCTCTTCTAACTCTGCAGACACCCTGGCAACAATCCTACTCCGACGTCTCTTCTACCAAATATCTGCAGACACCCTGACAACATTCTTACTTCGTCGTCTCTTCTATCCTAACTCTGCAAACACCCTGGCCACATTGTTACTCGAACGTCTCTTTTACCCTAACTCTGCAGACACATTGGTAACATTCTTCCTCTGCCGTCTCTTCTCACCTGACTATGCTGATACCCTGGCAATATTGTTACTTCGCCGACTCTTATACCCTAACTCTGCAGACACCCTGGCAACATTCTTCCTCTGCCGTCTCTTCTCTCCTAACTGGACAGACACCCTGGCAACATTCATACTCCGCTGACTCCTTTACCCTAACTCTGCACACACCCTTGCAACATTCTTCCTCTGCCGTCTCGTCTCTTCTAACTCTGCAGACACCCTGGCAACATTCCTATTCCGACGTCGCTTCTCTTCTTACTCTGCAGACACCCTGGCAACAATCCTACTCCGACGTCTCTTTAGCCAAATCTCTACAGACACCCTGGCAACATTCTTACTTCGTCGTCTCTTCTATCCTAAGTCTGCAAACACCCTGCCCACATTGTTACTCAAACGTCTCTTTTACCCTAACTCTGCAGACACCCTGTTAACATTCTTCCTCTGCCGTCTCTTCTCTCCTAACTCTGCAGACACCTTGGCAATATTCCTACTCCGACGTCTCTTCTACCCACATCTCTGCAGACACCCTGGAAAAATTCTTACTTCGTCGTCTCTGCTTTCATATTTCTGCATACACCCTGGCAAAATTCTTACTCGGACGTCTCTTCTACCCTAACTCTGCAGACACCCTGGCAACAATTGTACTCCGCGGTCTCTTCTACCCTAACTCTGCAGACACCCTGACATTATTCATACTCCGCCGAGTCTCAACCCTGACTCTGCAGACACCCTGGTAACATTCTTCATCCGCCGTCTCTTCTTTCCTAACTCTGAAAACACACTGGCAGTCTTCATACGTTGTCGTCTCTTTTACCCTAATTCCGCAAAGACTCTGGTAACACTCTTCCTCCGCCGTGTCTTCTACAATAACTCTGCAGACACCATGGCAACATACTTACTCCGTCGTCTCTTCTACTCTAACTCTGCAGGCACCCTGACAACATTCTTACTCAGCTGTCTCTTCTGCCCTAACTCTGCAGACACTCTGGCAACGTTCTTACTCCGTCGTCTCATCTACCCTAACTCTGCAGACACCTTGGCAACATTATTACTCCGCCGTCTCTTCTACAATAACCCTGCACACAACCTGCCAACATTCTGACTCCGCGGTCTCTTCTACCCTAACCCTGCAGACACCCTGGCAACATTCTTACACCGCCGACTTTTCTACCCTAACTCTGTTGATACTTTGGCAACATTCTTACGTTATCGTCTCTTCTACCCTAACTCTGCATCACTCTGGCAACATTCTTACTCAGACGTCTCTTCTACCCTAACTCAGCAGACACCTTGGCATCATTCTTACTTCGTCGGCTCTTCTTTCATATATCTGCAAACACCCTGGCAACATTCTTAGTCAGACGTTTCTTCTACCCTAACTCTGCAGATACCCGGGCAACAATTGTTTTCCGCGAGCTCTTATACCCTAACTCTGCAGATATCCCGGTCATCATTCTTACTCCTCCGTCTCTTCAACCGCATCTCCGCAGACACCCTGCCAATATTCATACTCTGCCGTCTCCTCTACCCTAATTCTGCAGACACCCAGACATTATTCATACTCCACCGACTCTTCAACCCAAACTCTGCAGATACACTGGCAACATTTTTCCTCCGCCGTCTCTTCTCTCCTAACTCTGAAACACCCTGGCAGTTTTCATACGTTGTCGTCTCTTAGACCCTAACTCAGCAGACACTCTGGCAACATTCTTACTCCGCCGTTTCTTCTACAATAACTCTGCAGACACTCTGTCAACATTCTTCCTCCGCCGTCTCTTCCACAATAACTCTGCAGACACCCTGGCAACATACTTACTCCGTCGTCTTTTCTACCCTAACTCTGAAGACACCCTGACATTATTCATACTCCACCGACTCTTCAACCCAAACTCTGCAGATACCCTGGCAACATTTTTCCTCCGCCGTCTCTTCTACCCTAACTCTGCCGATACCCTGGCAACAATCGTACTCCGCCGTCTCTCCTACCCTAACTATGCAGACACCCTGGCAATATTCATACTCCGTTGTCTCATCTATCCTGACTCTGCAGACATCCTTGCACCATTCTTACTCAGCCGTCTTTTCAACCCTAATTCTGTTGACACCCTGCCAACATTCATATTCCGCCATCTCTTCTACCATATTTCTGCAGACACCCTGTCATTAATCCTACTCCGACGACTATTCTACCCTAACTCTGCAGACATCCTGTCAACATTCTTCCTCCGCCGTCTCTTCTCTCATAACTCTGGAAAATAACCTGTCAACATTCGTACTCCTACGTCTCTTCTACCCTATCTTTGCAGACCTCCTGGCAACATTCTTGCCTCGTCGTCTTTTCTACCCTAACTCTGCAGACACTCTGGCATCGTTCTTAACCCGCCGTCTCTTCTACAATAACTCTGCTGCCTCCCTGGCAACATTGCTACTTCGCCGTCTGTTCTATCCAAACTCCGCTGACACCCTGGTCACATTCTCATTCCGTCGTCGTCTCATCTACCCTAACTCTGCAAACACTCTGGCAAAATTTTTGCCCCGTCGTCTCTTCTATTCTAACTCTGCAAACACCCCGGCAACATTCTTACTCCGCCGTCTCTTCTACGCCAACTCTGCAGACACCCTGGCAGCATTCATACTCCGCCGTCTCTTCTACCCGAACACTGCAGAGACCCTGGCAACGTTCTTACTCCGTCGTCTCATCTACCCTAACTCTGTAGAAACCTCGGCAACATTATTACTCCGCCGTCTCTTCTACAATAACTCTGCCCACAACCTGCCAACATTCTGACTCCGCGGTCTCGTCTACCCTAACCCTGCAGACACCCTGGCAACATTTTTACACCGCCGACTTTTCTACCCTAACTCTGTAGACACTCTGGCAACATTCTTACGTCGT
Organism: Gammarus roeselii; assembly: GCA_016164225.1. Classification (NCBI taxonomy): domain Eukaryota; kingdom Metazoa; phylum Arthropoda; class Malacostraca; order Amphipoda; family Gammaridae; genus Gammarus; species Gammarus roeselii. The sequence continues at coordinate 3,928 of SDVV010002453.1, read as the reverse complement.
CGTCTCTTCTACCATAACTCTGCAGACACTCTGGCAACATTCTTACTCAGACGTCTCTTCTACCCTAACTCTGCAGACACCCTGGCAACAATCTACCTCCGCCGTCTCTTCTCTCCCACTCTGTTAACACCATGGCAATATTCGTACGTCGATGTCTCTTCTACCCTATCTCTGCAGGCACGCTGGCAACATTCTTACGTCGTCGTCTCTTCTACCCTAACTCTGCAGACACTCTGGCAACATTCCTACTCAGACGTCTCTCCTACCCTAACTCTACAGACACCCTGACATCATTTTTATTTCGTCGGCTCTTCTTTCATATTTCTGCAAACACCCTGGCAACATTCTTAGTCAGACGTTTCTTCTACCCTAACTTTGCAGATACCCGGGCAACAATTGTTTTTCGCGATCTCTTCCACCCTAACTCTGCAGATATTCCGGTCATCATTCATAGTCCTATGTCTCTTCAACCACATCTCCGCAGACACCCTGTCAATATTCATTCTCTGCCGTCTCCTCTACCCTAACTCTGCAGATACCCTGACATTATTCATACTCCACCGACTCTTCAACCCTAACTCTGCAGATACCCTGGCAACATTCTTCCTCCGCCGTCTCTTCTTTCCTAACTCTGAAAACACCCAGGCAGTTTTCATACGTTGTCGTCTCATAGACCCTAACTCAGCAGACACTCTGGCAACATTCTTCCTCCGCCGTCTCTTCTACAATATCTCTGCAGACACCCTGGCAACATACTTATTCCGTCGTCTCTTCTACCCTAACTCTGCAGACACCCTGACAACATTCCTACTGGGCTGTCTCTTCTGTCCTAACTCTGCAGACATTCTTTATCCGCCGTTTCTTTTACAATAACTCTGCAGACACCCTGGCAACATTCTTGCTCCGCCGTCTCCTGGCAACATCATTGCCTAGTCGTATTTTCTACCCTAACTCTGCAGACACTCCGGCATCGAGCTTAATCCGCCGTCTCTTCTACAATAACTCTGCTGCCTCCCTGGCAACATTGCTACTCCACCGTCTGTTTTATCCAAACTCCGCTGACACCCTGGTCATATTCTCATTCCGTCGTCGTCTCATCTACCCTAACTCTGCAGACAACCTGGAAATATTCTTACCTCGTCGTCTCTTCTACCCTAACTCTGCAGACACCCTGGCATCATTCATGCTCCACCGTGTCGTCTACCCTAACTCTACAAACATCCTGGAAACATTCCTACTCCTCCGTCTCTTCTACCCTAGTTATGCAGACACTATGGCAACATTCTTTCTTAGACGTCTTTTCTACTCTAGCTGTGCAGATACCATGACAACAACCTTACACCGTAGTCTCTTCTACCCTAAGTCTGCAGACACCCTGGCACATCCATCCTCCGCTGTCACTTCTACCCTAACTCTACAGACCTCCTGGTCACATGCTTACTTTGTCTTCTTATCTACCCTAACTCTGCAAACACCCTGACAACATTCCTACTCCGTCGTCTCTTCTACCCAAACTCTGCAGATACCCTGGCATCTTTCCTACTCCGCCGTCTCTTCTACCCAAACTCTACAAACACCCTGGCGACATTCCTACTCGCCGTACCTTAACTATGGAGACACCATGGCATTATTCTTGCTCAGCCGTCTCTTCTATCCTAATTCTGCAGACACCCTGGCAGCAATTTTACTCCGTAGTCTTTTCTACCCCAACTCTGCAGACACCCTGGCAATATTCTTACTCCGTCAATCTTGTACCCTAACCCAGCAGACACATAGTCAACATTCATACTCCGTCGTTCCGTTGTCTCTTTTACCCTTACTCTGCAGACACACTGTCATCATTCATACTCCGCCGTCTCTTCCACCTTAATTCCGCAGACACCTTGGCAACAATCATACTCCGCCGTCTCTCCTACCCCAACTCTGCAAACACCCTGCCATAATTCATACTCGTCGTCTCTTCAACCTTAACTCTGCAGACACCATGGCAACATACTTACTCCGTCGTCTCTTCTACTCTAACTCTGCAGGCACCCTGACAACATTCTTACTCAGCTGTCTCTTCTGCCCTAACTCTGCAGACACTCTGGCAACGTTCTTACTCCGTCGTCTCTTCTACCCTAACTCTTTAGACACCCTGGCAACATTCTTACTCAGCCGTCTCTTCTACCATAACTCTGCAGTTAACCTGCCAAATAATCTTACTCCGTCGTCTCTTATACCTTAACTTTGCAAACACCCTGGCAACATTCGTACTCAGCCGTCTCTTGTATCCTAATTCTGCTGACACCCTGGCAGCATTTTTACTCCGTTGTCTCATCTGCACTAACTCAGCAGAAATCCTGGCAAAATTCTCACTCCGCTGTCTTTTCTACCCTAATTCTGCAGATGCCTCGGCAACATTCTTTCTCCGTTGTCTCTTCTACCCTAACTTGGCAGACACCCTGGCAACATTCTTACGAAGTCTTCTCCCATACCCTGACTCTGCAGACACCATAGCAACTTTCTTACTCCGTCGTGTCTTCTACCCTAACTGTGCAGACACAATTGCGACAGCCTCTTCCATAAGCTGCTCTATCCTTGGGCAGCAATCCTATCAGTCTTAATTTCAGTGTAATTAGTCCACAGGACGAGCAGGCAGCTGTTTCTTAGCTGCACACTTTATGGCAGTTCTTACGGAGCCTCAGCCAATCAGTGAACCACGAAATCGCTGCAGAAGAATGTTATAGTCCCAAAACAAGTGTCGGTGGGCTTTTCTACATGAAAAATAGGGCGTTCCGGAACTTAGGAACATGTACTTCATAAACACGAAAAGTCACTGAATAAAGCGGAAGCTTCAGCCACTCCCCGCGTATGTAACGAGGCGACACTGCCCTAACGGGGCTCTCATCAAATACAGCCCTAAACAGGTGAGAGGAACGTCGGATAACAGAGCTGGCGCAAGTACAGCGCGCGGCTCAAGTGGGCAAATCCTGATGAGTGGCCTGACACTGGCTCGTAGTTAAACCAGCACTGCGGGGCTCTCCTAAATCGGTGTCAACAAACACTAACACGTCATGCAACTCTGTAGATCAGTGACGCTGTATTATCTGGTCAACAGTAGCTTGGTGAGTGTCATTCACCCTTCTTATAACATTGTAGGTCAGGTTATCATGGAGGAGATAGATACTCACCGTCATTTCTATAAGCGGAGCTTGCGTGAATGGATCTGAAGCGGTGTAACCATGCCGCACTCCTGTCCAGACAGCGCCTGGTGTATGTTCAGTATTATGCGCCCTGCACAGGTCTTGTTAACGTGTAGGCTTGTATAGTTTGTGTAGCTTCATGCAATCGTTTATCTGCTAGTCTATGGCTTGCATAACAAGCTCTATTATACAGAATATTCCAACATATATATTTACCCAGGTCATTCTAGGCTCCGAAGTTGTCTCTGAAGTGTAGCCACTCTGCACTGACGCGGGCACCGTCTTCTTTAGGCAATAATTTTGACGGCGGGATTAATATTACCGGGAGAGGCGAGCGACGGACGGCGCGGCAGGAGCGAAGCAGTTCAGAGTTCTCATCTCAGAAGGGAGGCTGCGTCGGAGCTCGATCCCAGCATCTCAGAAGGGAGGCTGCGTCGGAGCTCGGTCCCAGCATCTCAGAAGGGAGGCTGCGTCGGAGCTTGGTCCCAGCATCTCAGAAGGGAGGCTGCGTCGGAGCTCGGTCCCAGCATCTCAGAAGGGGGGCTGCGTCGGAGCTCGGTCCCAGCATCTCTGAAGGGGGGCTGCATCGGAGCTCGGTCCCAGCATCTCAGAAGGGGGGCTGCGTCGGAACTCGGTCCCAGCATCTCTGAAGGGGGGCTGCGTCGGAGCTCGGTCCCAGCATCTCTGAAGGGGGGCTGCGTCGGAGCTCGGTCCCAGCATCTCGGAAGGGGGGCTGCGTCGGA
>SDVV010002452.1:0-23017 GCA_016164225.1 Gammarus roeselii | reverse complement strand
TATGTGTTATAGTTGTTCTAGGTGTTATAGGTGTTATGTTTTTTTTAGTTGTTTTAGGTGTTTAAGTTGGTTGAGGTGTTCCAGTTGATTTAAGTAATATAGTTGGTTTAGGTGTTCTAGGTGTTCTAGGTGTTCTAGTTGGCTTAGGTGTTATAGTTGTTCAAGGTGTTTTCGTTTTCTCTAGGTCTTTTAGTTGTTATAGATGTTTTAGTTGTTTGTAGTTGTTATAGTTTGTTTTTGTTGTTGTAGTTATTTAAGTTGTTATAGTTGTTTAGTTGTTTTAGTTGTTTTAGTTGTTCTAGTTGTATTAGTTGTTTTCGGTTGTTTTAGTTGTTCTAGTTGTTTTTATTGTTTTAGTTGTTATAGTTTTTCTAGTAGTTTTAGTTGTTTGTATGTGTTATAGTTGTTATCGGTGTTATAGGTGTTCTAGTTATCGTAGATGTTCTAGTTGTTTTGTAGGTGTTTTAGTGGTTTTAGGTGTTTTAGTGGATATAGGTGTTTTAGTTGTTTAAGTTGTTTCAGTTGTTTTAGTTGTTTTAGTATTTTAGTTGTCTTCGTTGTTATAGTTGTTTTTAGTTTTTTAGTTTTTGTAGTTGTTGTGGTTGTTTTAGTCGTTTTAATTGTTTAGTTAATTTAGTTGTTTAGTTGTTTTAGTTGTTATAGGTGTTTTAGTTGTTTTAGGTGTTTTAATTGTTATAGTTAATTTGGTTGTTTTAGTTTGTTTCAGTTGTTTTAGATGTTTAAGTTGTTTTAGTTGTTCTAGCAGTTTTAGGTGTTTTGGGTGTTTAGGTATTTTAGTTTTTTTAGGTGTTATAGGTGTTATATGTGTTCTAGCTATTTCAGGTGTTTTAGTTCATATAGTTGTTATTGTTGTTGTAGTTGTTTTAGTTGTTTTAGTTGTTGTAGTTGTTTCAGTTGTTCTAGTTGTTTTAGTTGTTTAGTTGTTTCAGTTGTTTTAGTTGCTTTAATTGTTATAGTTGTTTTAGTTTTTTCAGTTGTTCTATTTGTTTTAGTTGTTGTAGTTGTTTCAGTGGTTTTAGTTGTTTTAGTTGTTATAGTTGTTTTAGTTGTTATAGTTGTTTTAGTTGTTTTAGTTGTTTGAATTGTTTCAGTTGTTCTAGTTGTTTTAGTTGTTCTAGATGTTTTAGTTGTTTTAGTTGTTAGTGTTGTTATAGTTGTTTAAGTTGTTTCTAAGTGTTTGAGTCGTTGGTGGTGTTATAGGTGTTATAGGTGTTTTAGGTGTTTTAGATGTTCTAGGTGTTATATGTGTTTTAATTGTTTTAGTTGTTATTGTTGTTGTAGTTGTTTTAGTTGTTTTAGTTATTTCAGTTGTTTTAGTTGTTTTAGTGGTTTAGTTGTTATAGTTGTTTAATTTGTTTAGTTGTAATAGTTGTTTTAGTTGTCTTAGTTGTTTAGTTGTTTAAGTTGTTTTAGGTGTCATAGTTGTTATAGGTGTTTTAGTTGTCTTGGCTGTGTTCGTCGTTTTAGTTGTTTTTGTTGTTGTAGTTGTTTAGTTGTTATAGTTGTTTTAGGTGTTCAAGGTTTTTAATTGTTTAGTTGTTTTGGGTGTTCTAGGTGTTTTAGGTGTTTTTGGTGTTTTGGTATTAAAGGTTTTTTAGTTGTTTTAGTGGTTTTAGTTGTTATAGTTGTTTTAGTTGTTGCAGTTGTTTTAGTTGTTATAGTTGTATTAGTTGCTATAGTTGTTTCAGTAGTTTTAGTTTTTTGTACGTGTTTTAGTTGCTATAGGTGTTCAGGTGTTCTAGTTGTTGTAGGTGTTCCAGTTGTTTAAGGTGTTTTAGTTGTTTTAGGTGTTTTAGCTGATTTAGGTGTTTTAGTTGTTTTAGTTGTTTTAGTTGTCATAGTTGTTTGTAATTGTTTTAGTTTTTGTAGTTGTTGCAGTTGTTTTAGTTGTTTTAGTTGTTTTAGTTGTTTTAGTTGTTTAGTTGTTCTAGTTGTTTTAATTGTTTTAGTTGTTATAGTTGTTTTAGTTGTTTCAACTGTTTAAGTTGTTTTAGTTGTTTAGTTGTTTTTAGTTGCTTTAGGTAATTTAGTTGTTTAGGTGTTTTAACTGTTTAAGTTGTTTTAGTTGTTTAGTTGTTTTAGTTGTTTTAGTTGCTTTAATTGTTATAGTTGTTTTAGTTTTTTCAGTTGTTCTATTTGTTTTAGTTGTTGTAGTTGTTTCAGTGGTTTTAGTTGTTTTTAGTTGTTTTAGTTGCTTTAATTGATTTAGTTGTTTTAGTTTTTAGTTGTTTCAGTTGTTTAGTTGTTTTAGTTGTTGTAGTTGTTGTAGTTGTTTTGATGTTTTAGTTGTTATAGTTGTTTTATTTGTTTTAGTGGTTTAGTTGTTATAGTTGTTTTAGTTGTTTTAATTGTTCTAGTTGTATTAAATGTTTTAGTTGTTTTAGCTGCTGTAGTTGTTTTAGTTGTTTTAGTTGTTATAATTGTTTTAGGTGTTTATATTTGTTCTAGGTGTTTTAGTTGTTCAGTTGTTTAGTTGTTTTAATTGTTTCAGTTGTTATAGTTGTTTTAGTTATTTTTAGTTGTTATAGTTGTTTTAGTTGTTTTAGTTGTTTATAGGGGTTTTAATTGTTTTAGGTGTTTTAGGTGTTCTATTAATTATAGGTGTTTTAGTTGTTTATTGGTGTTTAGTTGTTTTATGTGTTTTAGTTCACGTAGATGTTCTAGTTGTTATAGTGGTTATAGTTGTTATAGTTGTTTTATTTGTCTCAGTTGTTTTTAGTTGTTTTAGTTGTTTTAACTTTTGTAGTTGTTTTAGTTGTTTTAGTTAATTTAGTTGTTTTAGTTGTTCGAGTTGTTTTATTTGTTGTAGTTGTTTTAATTGTTTTAGTTGTTATAGTGGTTTTAGTTCTTTTAGTTGTTACAGTTGTTTTAGTCGTTCAGTTGTTTTAGTTGTTCTAGGTGTTTTAGTTGTTTAAGTTGTTTTAGGTGATTCAGTCGTTATAGTTGTTTTACTTGTTTCAGTTGTTGTAGTTGTTTTATTGGTTCTAGTTGTTTTAGTTGTTTTAGTTGCTCCAGTTGTTTTTTGGTTGTTATAGTTGTTTTAATTGTTTTAGTTGTTATAGTTGTTTTAGTTCTTTTAGTTGTTTTAGTTGTTTTAGTTGTTTAGTTGTTTTAGTTGTTCAAGGTTTTTTAGTGGTTTTTGGTGTTTTAGTCGTTCTAGTTGTTATAGTTGTTTTTGGTTGTGTTAGTTGTTGTAGTTGTTTAGTTGATTTAGTTGTTTATAGTCGTTTTAGTTGTTTTAGGTGTATTAGTTGTTTAAGATGTTATAGTTGATTTATTTGTTTTAGTTGTTTTAGTTGTTTTAGTAGTTTCAATTATTTTAGTTGTTTGAGTTGTCATAGTTGTTTTCGTTTTTATAGTTGTTTTAGCTGTTATAGTTGTTTTAGTTGTTCTAGTTGTTTTAGTTGTTATAGTTGTGTCAGGAGTTTTAGTTGTTTGTATGTGTTTAGTTGTTATAGGTGTTTAGGTGTTCTAGTTGTTGTAGGTGTTTCAGTTGTTTAAGCTGTTTTAGTTGTTTTAGGTGACCTAGCTAATTTTGGTGTTTAGTTGTTTAGGTTGTTTTAGTTGTTTTAGTTGTTTTAGTTGTTTTAGTTGTCTTATTTATTTTAGTTGCTTGTAGTTGTTTTAGTTTTTGTATTTGTTGTAATTGTTTTAGTTGTTTTAGTTGTTCTAGTTGTTTTAGTTGTTCTAGTTGTTTTAATTGGTTTAGTTGTTGTAGTTGTTTTAGTTGCTTTGGTTGTTTTAGTTGATTTAGTTGTTTAGTTGTTTAGTTGCTTTAGGTAATTTTGTTGTTTAGGTGTTTAGTTGTTTTAGTTGTTCTGGTTATCTTAGTTGTTTAGTTGTTTCAGTTGTTTTAGTTGTTCAAGTTGATTCCGTTGTTATAGGTGTTTTAGGTGTTTTAGGTGTTTTAGATGTTTAGGTGTTTTAGGTGTTTCAGGTGTTCAAAGTGTTTTATGTGTTTTATATGTTATAGTGGTTTTAGTTGTTCTAGTTGTTTCAGTTGTTATAGTTGTTTTAGTTCTTATAGTTGTTTTAGTTGTTTAAGTTGTTGTAGTTTGTTTAGTTGTTTTAGTTGTTTTAGTTGTTGTAGTTGTTCTATTTGTTATAGTTGTTATAGTTGTTTTAGTTGTTTTAGTTGTTTTAGTTGTTGTAGTTGTTTTAGTTGTTTTAGTTGTTTTAGTTATTTTAGTGGTTTAGTTGTTTTAGTTGTTTTAATTGTTTTAGTTGTAATAGTTGTTTTAGTTGTTTTAGTTGTTAGTTGTTTTATTTGTTTTAGGTGTTATAGTTGTTATATGTGTTTTAGTTGTCTTGGTTGTGTTCGTCGTTTTAGTTGTTTTTGTTGTTGTAGTAGTTTAGTTGTTATAGTTGTTATTGGTGTTCAGGGTTTTTAATTGTTTAGTTGTTTTAGGTGTTCTAGGTGTTATAGGTGTTTTTGGTATTCTGGTATTATAGGTGTTTTAGTTGTTTTAGTTGTTTTAGTTGTTATAGTTGTTTTAGTTGATTTAGTTGTTTTAGTTGTTATAGTTGTTTTAGTTGCTATAGTTGTTTCAGTAGTTTTAGTTGCTTGTATGTGTTTTAGTTGTTATAGGTGTTTAGGTGTTCTAGTTGTTGTAAGTGTTTCAGTTGTTTAAGGTGTTTTAGTTGTTTTAGGTGTTATAGCTGATTTAGGTGTTTTAGTTGTTTAAGTTGTTTTAGTTGTTTTAGTTGTTTTAGTTGTTTTAGTTGTCATAGTTGTTTGTAATTGTTTTAGTTTCTGTAGTTGTTTTAGTTGTTTTAGTTGTTTTAGTTGTTTTAGTTGTTTTAATTGTTTTAGTTGTTTTAGTTGTTTAATTGTTCTAGTTGTTTTAATTGTTTTAGTTGTTATAGTTGTTTTAGTTGTTTTAATTATTTTAGTTGTTTAGTTGTTAGTTGTTTTTAGTTGCTTCAGGGTATTTGGTTGTTTAGGTGTTTTAGTTGTTTTAGTTGTTCTAGTTGTTATATTTGTTTTAGTTGTTATAGTTGTTTTATTTGTTTTAGTAGTTTTAGTTGTTTTAGTTGTTTAATTTATTTAGTTGTTTTAGTTGTTTTAGTTGTTTTCAGTTGTTTTAGTTGTTTTAGTTAATGTAGTTGTTGAAGTTGTTTTGATGTTTTAGTTGTTATAGTTGTTTTATTTGTTTTAGTGGTTTAGTTGTTTTAGTTGTGTTAAGCGTTTTAGTTGTATTAGTTGTTTTAGTTGTTTTAGATGCTGTAGTTGTTTTAATTGTTTTAGTTGTTATAATTGTTTTAGGTGTTTATATTTGTTCTAGGTGTTTTAGTTGTTTAGTTGTTTAGTTGTTATGGTTGTTCTAGTTCTTTTAGTTGTTTTAGTTGTTTATAGTTGTTATAGTTGTTTTAGTTGTTATAGTTGTTATAGTTGTTTTAGTTGTTTAGTTGTTTATAGGGGTTTTAATTGTTGTAGGTGTTTTAGGTGTTCTAGTATCTATAGGTGTTTTAGGTGTTCTAGTATCTGTAGGTGTTTTAGTTGTTTATTGGTGTTATAGTTGTTTTAGGTGTTTTAGTTGATTTAGATGTTTTAGTTGTTATAGTTGTTTAGTTGTTTCAGTTGTCTTAGTTGTTTTAGTTGTTTGTGGTGTTTTAGTTGTTTTAACTGTTGTAGTTTTTTTTGTTGTTGTAGTTAATTTAGTTGTTTTAGTTGTTCGAGTTGTTTTATTTGTTTCAGTTGTTTTAATTGTTTAGTTGTTATAGTGGTTTTAGTTATTTTGGTTGTTACAGTTGTTATAGTTGTTCAGTTGTTTTAGTTGTTCTAGGTGTTTTAGTGGTTTTAGGTGATTCAGTCGTTATAGTTGTTTTACTTGTTTTAGTTGTTGTAGTTGTTTTATTGGTCCTAGTTGTTTTAGTTGTTTTAGTTGTTCTAGTTGTTTTTGGTTGTTATAGTTGTTTTAATTATTTAGTTGTTTTAGTTGTTATAGTTCTTTTGGTTGTTTTAGTTGTTTTAGTTGTTTAGTTGTTTTAGTTGTTCCAGTTTTTTTTGTGGTTTATGGTGTTATAGTCGTTCTAGTTGTTATAGTTGTTTTTTAGTTGTTCTAGTTGTTGTAGTTGTTTTAGTTGATTTAGTTGTTTATAGTTGTAGTTGTTTTAGGTGTATTAGTTATTTAGATGTTATAGTTGATTTAGTTGTTTTAGTTGTTCTAGTTGTTTTAGTTGTTTCAATTATTTTAGTTGTTATAGTTGCTGTAGTTGTTTTCGTTTTAATAGTTGTTTTAGCTGTTTTAGTTGTTTTAGTTGTTATAGTTGTCTTATTTGTTTTAGTTGCTTGTAGTTGTTTTAGTTTTTGTAGTTGTTGTAGTTGTTTTAGTTGATTTAGTTGTTGTAGTTGTTTTAGTTGTTTTAGTTGTTTAGTTGTTCTAGTTGTTTTAATTGTTTTAGTTGTTGTAGTTGTTTTAGTTGCTTTAGTTGTTTTAGTTGTTTTAGTTGTTTAGTTGTTTTAGTTGCTCTAGGTAATTTTGTTGTTCAGGTGTTTAAGTTGTTTCAGTTGTTCTGGTTATTTTAGTTGTTTAGTTGTTTTAGTTGTTTAAGTTGATTACGTCGGTATAGGTTTTTTAGGTATTCTAGGTGTTTAGGTGTTTTAGGTGTTACAGGTGTTCAAAGTGTTTTATGTGTTTTAGTTGTTTCAGGTGTTCTAGTTGTTTCAGTTGTTATAGTTGTTTTAGTTCTAAAAGTTGTTTTAGTTGTTTTAGTTGCTTTAATTGTTTTAGTTGTTATAGTTTTTCTAATTGTTTCAGTTGTTCTAATTGTTCAAGTTGTTTTAGTTGTTGTAGTTGTTTTAGTTGTTGTAGTTGTTGTAGTTGTTTTAGATGTTTTATTTTTTATAGTTGTTTTAGTTGTTTTAGTCGTTTTGGTTGTTTTATGTGTCATAGGTGTTTAGGTGTTCTAGGTGTTTTAGGTGTTTCTAGGTGTTTAATGTGTTATAGATGTTATAGGTGTTATAGTTGTTTTAGTTGTTATAGTTGTTATAGTTGTTTTAGTTATAGTTGTTTCAGGTGTTTTAGATGTTCTCGTTGTTTCAGGTGTTGTTTAGGTGTTATAGTTGTTTTAGGTGTTATAGTTGTTATATATAGGTGTTGTAGGTGTTATGAGTGTTTTAGTTGTTAAGGTGTTTTAGTATCAAAGGTGTTTTAGTTGTTTAGGTGTTTTAGTTGTTATAGGTGTCATAGTTGTTTTTAGGTGTTATAGTTGTTTTAGTTGTTCTAGTTGTTTAGTTGTTTTAGTTGTTTTAGTTGTTTTAGTTGTTTTAGTTGATTTAGTTGTTATAGTTGTTTTAGGTGTTATAGTTGTTGTAGTTGTTCTAGGTGTTTGAGTTGTTTCAGTTGTTTTAGGTGTGTTAGTTGTTGCAGGTGTTCAAGTTGTTATAGGTGATATAGTTGTTCTTGGTGTTTTATTTGTTTTAGGTGTGTTAGGTGTTTTAGTTGCTATAGGTCTTTCAGTTTTTTCAGGTTCTTAAGTTGTTTTAGGTGTTATAGTTGTTCTAGGTGTTTTAGGTGTTATGGGGGTTGTAGTTGTTTTAGGTGTTTAAGTTGGTTTTGGTGTTCTAGTTGATTTAGATAATTTAGTTGGTTCAGGTGTTCTAGGTGTTCTAGGTGTTCTAGTTGGTTTAGGTGTTATAGTTGTTCTAGGTGTTTTAGGTGTTATGGGGGTTGTAGTTGTTTTAGGTGTTTAAGTTGGTTTTGGTGTTCTAGTTGATTTAGATAATTTAGTTGGTTCAGGTGTTCTAGGTGTTCTAGGTGTTCTAGTTGGTTTAGGTGTTATAGTTGTTCTAGGTGTTTTAGTTTTCTCTAGTTTTTTTAGTTTTTTTAGGTGTTTTAGTGGTTCTAGGTGTTAAAGTTGTTATAGATGTTTTAGTTGTTTTAGGTGTTAAAGTTGTTTTAGGTGTTATAGTTGTTTTAGGTGTTATAGTTGATTTAGGTGTTTTAGTTTATAGTTGTTTTAGTGGTTTCAGTTGTTTTAGGTGTTCTAGTTGTTATAGTTGTTATAGGTGTTATAGGTGTTTTAGTTGTTTATAGGGGATTTAGTTGTTTATAGGTGTTTAAGTTGATTTAGGTGTTTTAGTTGTTGTAGGTGTTTTAGTTGTTCCAGGTGTTTTAGTTGTTTTAGTTGTTATAGATGTTTTAGTTGTTTGTAGTTGTTATAGTTGTTTTTGTTGTTGTAGTTATTTAAGTTGCTATAGTTGTTTAGTTGTTTTAGTTTTTTTAATTGTTCTAGTTGTTTTAGTTGTTTTCAGTTGTTTTAGTTGTTCTAGTTGTTTGATTAGTTATAGTTGTTATAGTTGTTCTAGTAGTTTTAGTTGTTTGTATGTGTTTTAGTTGTTATCGGTGTTATAGGTGTTCTAGTTATCGTAGGTGTTTTAGTTGTTTTGTAGGTGTTCTAGTGGTTTTAGGTGTTTTAGTTGATTTAGGTGTTTTAGTTGTTAAATTTGTTTCAGTTGTTTTAGTTGTTTTAGTATTTTAGTTGTCTTCGTTGTTATAGTTGTTTTTAGTTTTTTTAGTTTTTGTAGTTGTTGTGGTTGTTTTAGCCGTTTTAAGTGTTTTCGTTAATTTAGTTGTTTAGTTGTTTCAGTTGTTATAGGTGTTTTAGTTGTTTTAGGTGTTTTAGTTGTTTTAGTTGTTCTAGCGGTTTAGTTGTTTAGTTGTTTTATTGGTTTTAGTTGTAATAGTTGTTTTAGTTGTTTTAGTTGTTTAGTTGTTTCAGTTATTTTAGGTGTTATAGTTGTTATAGGGGTTTTAGTTGTCTTGGCTGTGTTCGTCGTTCTAGTTGTTTTTGTTGGTGTAGTTGTTTAGTTGTAATAGTTGTTTTAGGTGTTCAAGGTTTTAAATTGTTTAGTTGTTTTGGGTGTTCTAGCTGTTTTAGGTGTTTTTGGTGTTCTGGTATTATAGGTGTTTTAGTTGTTTTAGTTGTTTTAGTTGTTATAGTTGTTTTAGTTGTTATGGTTGTTATAGTTGTTATAGTTGTTTAGTTGCTATAGTTGTTTCAGTAGTTTTAGTTGTTTGTATGTGTTATAGGTGTTTAGGTGTTCTAGTTGTTGTAGGTGTTCCAGTTGTTTAATGTGTTTTAGTTGTTTTATGTGTTTTAGCTGATTTAGGTGTTTTAGTTGTTTAAGTTGTTTTAGTTGTTTTAGTTGTCATAGTTGTTTGTAATTGTTTTAGTTTTTGTAGTTGTTGCAGTTGTTTTAGTTGTTTTAGTTGTTTTAGTTGTTTTAGTTGTTTTAGTTGTTTAGTTGTTCTAGTTGTTTTAATTGTTTCAGTTGTTATAGTTGTTTTAGTTGTTTTAATTGTTTTAGTTGTTTTAGTTGTTTAGTTGTTTTAGTTGCTTTAGGTAATTTAGTTGTTTAGGTGTTTTAATTGTTTTAGTTGTTCTAGTTTTTATAGTTGTTTTAGTTGTTATAGTTGTTGTATTTCTTTTAGTTGTTTTAGTTGTTTTAGTTGCTTTAATTGATTTAGTTGTTTTAGTTGTTTTAGTTGTTACAGTTGTTTTATTTATTTTAGTTGTTGTAGTTGTTGTAGTTGTTTTGATGTTTTAGTTGTTATAGTCGTTTTATTTGTTTTAGTGGTTTAGTTGTTTTAGTTGTTTTAGTTGTTTTAATTGTTCTAGTTGTATTAGTTGTTTTAGTTGTTATAGCTGCTGTAGTTGTTTTAGTTGTTTTAGTTGTTATAATTGTTTTAGGTGTTTATATTTGTTCTAGGTGTTTTAGTTGTTTAGTTGTTTAGTTGTTTTAGCTGTTCTAGTTCTTTTAGTTGTTTTAGTTGTTTCTAGTTGTTATAGTTGTTTTAGTTGTTTTTAGTTGTTATAGTTGTTTAGTTGTTTTAGTTGTTTATAGGGGTTTTAATTGTTTTAGGTGTTGTAGGTGTTCTAGTATTTCTAGGTGTTCTAGTTGTTTATTGGTGTTTTAGTTGTTTTAGGTGTATTAGTTCATTTAGATGCTTTAGTTGTTATAGTTGTTTTAGTTGTTTTAGTTGTCTTAGTTGTTTTAGTTGTTGGGGTGTTTTAGTTGTTCTAACTATTGTAGTTGTTTTAGTTGTTTTAGTTAATTTAGTTGTTTTAGTTGTTCGAGTTGTTTTATTTGTTTCAGATGTTTTTATTGTTTTAGTTGTTATAGTGGTTTTAGTTCTTTTAGTTGTTACAGTTGTTTTAGTTGTTCAGTTGTTTTAGTTGTTATAGGTGTTTTAGTTGTTTTAGATGATTCAGTCGTTAAAGTTGTTTTACTTCTTTCAGTTGTTGTAATTGTTTTTTTTTGGTTCTAGTTGTTTTAGTTGTTTTAGTTGCTTTAGTTGTTGAGTTGTTATAGTTGTTTTATAGTTATAGTTGTTTTATTTGTTTTAGTTGTTATAGTTGTTTTAGTTCTTTTAGTTGTTTTAGTTGTTTTAGTTGCTTAGTTGTTTTAGTTGTTCAAGGTTTTTTAGTGGTTTTGGTGTTCTAGTCGTTCTAGTTGTTATAGTTGTTTTTTGGTTGTTTTAGTTGTTGTAGTTGTTTCAATTATTTTAGTTGTTTTAGTTGTTATAGTTGTTTTCGTTTTTATAGTTGTTTTAGCGTTATAGTTGTTTTAGTTGTTTCAGTTGTTATAGTTGTTATAGTTGTGTCAGTAGTTTTAGTTGTTTGTATGTGTTTAGTTGTTATAGGTGGTTAGGTGTTCTAGTTGTTGTAGGTGTTTCAGTTGTTTAAGCTGTTCTAGTTGCTTTAGTTGTTCTAGTTGTTTTAATTGTTTTAGTTGTTGTAGTTGTTTAAGTATCTTTAGTTGTTTTAGTTGATTTAGTTGTTTAGTTGTTTTAGTTGCTTTAGGTAATTTTGTTGTTTAGGTGTTTTAGTTGTTTTAGTTGTTCTGGTTATTTTAGTTGTTTAGTTGTTTTAGTTGTTTTAGTTGTTCAAGTTGATTCCGTTGTTATATGTGTTTTAGGTGTTTTAGGTGTTTAGGTGTTTTAGGTGTTACAGGTGTTCAAAGTGTTATATGTGTTTTAGTTGTTATAGTTGTTCTAGTTGTTTGAGTTGTTATAGTTGTTTTAGTTCTTATAGTTGTTTTAGTTGTTTAAGTTGTTGTAGTTTGTTTAGTTGTTTTAGTTGTTTTAGTTAATGTAGTTGTTCTAGTTGTTATAGTTGTTATAGTTGTTTTAGTTGTTTTAGTTGTTTTAGTTGTTGTAGTTGTTGTAGTTGTTTTAGTTGTTTTAGTTGTTTTAGTTGTTCTAGTGGTTTAGTTGTTTTAGTTGTTTTAATTGTTTTAGTTGTAATAGTTGTTTTAGTTGTTTTAGTTGTTAGTTGTTTTAGTTGTTTTAGGTGTTATAGTTGTTATAGGTGTTTTAGTTGTCTTGGCTGTGTTCGTCTTTTAGTTGTTTTTTGTTGTTGTAGTTTTTTAGTTGTTATAGTTGTTATTGGTATTCAAGGTTTTTAATTGTTTAGTTGTTTTAGGTGTTCTAGGTGTTATAGGTGTTTTTTGGTGTTTTGGTATTATAGGTGTTTTAGTTGTTTTAGTTGTTTTAGTTGTTATAGTTGTTTTAGTTGTTTTAGTTGTTCTAGTTGTTATAGTTGTTTTAGTTGCTATGATTGTTTCAGTAGTTTTAGTTGTTTGTATGAGTTTTAGTTGTTATAGGTGTTTAGGTGTTCTAGTTGTTGTAGGTGTTCCAGTTGTTTAAGGTGTTTTAGTTGTTTAGGTGTTTTAGCTGATTCAGTTGTTTTAGTTGTTTAAGTTGTTTTAGTTGTTTTAGTTGTTTTAGTTGTCATAGTTGTTTGTAATTGTTTTAGTTTCTGTAGTTGTTGCAGTTGTTTTAGTTGTTTTAGTTGTTTCAGTTGTTTTAGTTGTTTTAGTTGTTGTAGTTGTTGTAGTTGTTTTGATGTTTTAGTTGTTATAGTTGTTTTATTTGTTTTAGTGGTATAGTTGTTTTAGTTGTTTTAGTTGTTTTAAGCGTTTTAGTTGTATTAGTTGTTTTAGTTGTTTTAGCTGCTGTAGTTGTTTTAGTTGTTTTAGTTGTTATAATTGTTTTAGGTGTTTATATTTGATCTAGGTGTTTTAGTTGTTAAGTTATTTAGTTGTTCTAGTTGTTGTAGTTGTTATAGTTCTTTTAGTTGTTTTAGTTGTTTATAGTTGGTATAGTTGTTTTAGTTGTTATAGTTGTTATAGTTGTTTTAGTTGTTTTAGTTGTTTATAGGGGTTTTAATTGTTGTAGTTGTTCTAGGTGTTCTAGTATTTGTAGGTGTTTTAGTTGTTTATTGGTGTTTTAGTTGTTTATGTGCTTTAGTTGATTAAGATGTTTTAGTTGTTATAGTTGTTTTAGTTGTTTTAGTTGTCTTAGTAGTTTTAGTTGTTGTGGTGTTTTAGTTGTTTTAACCGAAGTAGTTGTTTTAGTTGTTTTAGTTAATTTAGTTGTTTTAGTTGTTCGAGTTGTTTTATTTGTTTCAGTTGTTTTAATTGTTTGGTTGTTATAGTGGTTTTAGTTCTTTTAGTTGTTACAGTTGTTATAGTGGTTCAGTTATTTTAGTTGTTTTTAGGTGTTTTAGTGGTTTTAGGTGATTCAGTCGTTATAGTTGTTTTACTTGTTTAGTTGTTGTAGTTGTTTTATTGGTTCTAGTTGTTTTAGTTGTTTTAGTTGTTCTAGTTGTTATTGGTTGTTATATTTGTTTTAATTGGTTTAGTTGTTATAGTGGTTTTAGTTCTTTTGGTTGTTTTAGTTGTTTTAGTTGTTTAGTTGTTTTAGTTGTTCCAGGTTTTTCAGTGGTTTTTGGTGATGTAGTTGTTTAGTTGTTATAGTTGTTTATAGTTGTTTTAGTTGTTCTAGTTGTTTTAGTTGTTTCAATTATTTTAGTTGTTCTAGTTGTTGTAGTTGTTTTCGTTTTTATAGTTGTTTTAGCTGTATTAGTTGTTTTAGTTGTTATAGTTGTCTTATTTGTTTTAGTTGCTTGTAGTTGTTTTAGTTTTTAAAGTTGTTGTAGTTGTTTTAGTTGTTTTAGTTGTTTAGTTGTTTTAGTTGTTTTAGTTGTTCTAGTTGTTTTAATTGTTTTAGTTGTTGTAGTTGTTTTAGTTGCTTTAGTTGTTTTAGTTGTTTTAGTTGCTTTAGGTAATTTTGTTGTTTAGGTGTTTTAGTTGTTTTAGTTGTTCTGGTTATTTTAGTTGTTAAGTTGTTTTAGTTGTTTTAGTTGTTTAAGTTGATTCTGTCGTTATAGGTGTTTTAGGTGTTTTAGGTGTTTAGGTTTCTAGGTGTTGCAGGTGTTCAAAGTGTTTTATAAGTTTCAGTTATTTTAGGTGTTCTAGTTGTTTCAGTTGTTATAGTTGTTTTAGTTCTTATAGTTGTTTTAGTTGTTTAGTTGCTTTATTTGTTTTAGTTGTTATAGTTGTTATAGTTGTTCTAATTGTTTCAGTTGTTCTAATTGTTTAAGTTGTTTTAGTTGTTGTAGTTGTTGTAGTTGTTGTAGTTGTTGTAGTTGTTTTAGATGTTTTAATTTTTATAGTTGTTTTAGTTTTTTTAGTCGTTTGGTTGTTTTATGTGTCATAGGTGTTTAGGTGTTCTAGGTGTTTTAGGTGTTTCTAGGTGTTTAAGGTGTTATAGATGTTATAGGGGTTATAGTTGTTTTAGTTGTTATAGTTGTTATAGTTGTTTTAGTTGTTATAGTTGTTTCAGGTGTTTTAGATGTTCTCGTTGTTTCAGGTGTTGTTTAGGTGTTATAGTCGTTTTAGGTGTTATAGTGGTTATATTTAGGTGTTTTAGGTGTTATGAGTGTTCTAGTTGTTTTAGGTGTTTTAGTATTAAAGGTATTTTAGTTGTTTTAGGTGTTTTAGTTGTTATAGGTGTTATAGTTGTTTAGGTGTTTTAGTTGTTCTAGTTGTTATAAATGTTTTAGTTGTTATAGTTGTTCTAGGTGTTGAAGTTGTTCTAGGTGTTGCAGGCGTTTTAGTTGTTCAAGGTGTTACAGTTGTTTTAGGTGCTTTAGTTGTTATAGGTGTTTTAGTTGTTTGGTTGTTTTTCGTTGCTTTTAGGTGTTTGAGTTGTTTTAGGTGATATAGTTGTTTAGGTGTTTTAGTTGTTTTCGGTGTACTAGTTGTTCTAGGTGTTTTAGTAGTTCGAGGTGTTTTTTTGTTGTTTAGTTGTTTTAGTTGTTATAGTTGTTGTAGTTGTTCAGTTGTATTATTTGTTCTAGGTGTTTGAGTTGTTTCAGTTGTTATAGGTGATATAGTTGTTCTTGGTGTTTTATTTGTTTTAGGTGTGTTAGGTGTTTTAGTTGCTAGAGGTCTTTTAGTTGTTTCAGGTTTTTAAGTTGTTTTAGAAGTTATAGTTGTTTTAGGTGTTTCAGGTGTTTTGGGTGTTTTAGTTGTTCGAGGTGTTTAAGTTGGTTTAGGTGTTACAGTTGATTTAGGTAATTTAGTTGGTTTAGGTGTTCTAGGTGTTATAGGTGTTCTAGTTGGTTTAGGTGTTTTAGTTGTTCAAGGTGTTTTAGTTTTTTTTAGGTATTTTAGTTGTTATAGGTGTTTTAGTGGTTCTATGTGTTATAGTTGTTATCGATGTTTTAGTTGTTCTAGGTGTTATAGTTGTTTTTTAGGTGTTTTAGTTGTTTTAGGTGTTATTTTTGATTTAGGTGTTTTAGTTTTCATAGTTGTTCTAGTTGTTTTCGTTGTTTCAGTTGTTTTAGGTGTTCTAGTTGTTATAGTTGTTTTAGGTGTTTTAGGTGCTTTAGTTGTTGTAGTTGTTTTAGGTGTTATAGTTGTTATATGTGTTTTAGGTGTTATAGTTGTTCAGGTGTTATAGTTGTTTAGGTGTTTTAGTTGTTTTAGGTGTTTTAGTTTTTCTAATTGTTATAGTTGTTATATTGTTATAGTTGTTTTAGTTGTTTGTAGTTGTTTTAGTTGTTTGTAGTTGTTTTAGTTGTTATAGTTGATGTAGTTTTTTTAGTAGTTTTAGTTGTTATAGTTGTTTTAGTTGTTTTAGTTGTTTTACTTGTTAAAGTTGTTTTAGTTGATTTAATTGTTTCAGTTGTTATAGTAATTTTAGTTCTTTTAGTTGTTTTAGTTGTTTTAGTTGTTTAGTTGTTATAGTTGTTAGGTGTTTTAGTTGTTTTAGGTGTTTTATTTGTGCTTAGGTGTTGTAGTTGTTTAGTTGTTTTAGTTGTTTTAGTTGTTTTAGTTGTTATAGTTGTTATCGTTGTTTTAGTTGTTTCAGTTGTTATAGTTGTTTTAGGTGTTTTGTTTGTGATAGGTGTTGTAGTTGTTTAGTCGTTTTAGTTGTTTTAGTTGTTCTAGTTGTTTAGTTATTCGTAGTTGTTTTAGTTGTTATAGTTGTTTTAGTTGTTATAGTTGTTCATAGGTGATATAGTTGTGTTGGGTGCTCTAGGTGTTCAAGTTGTTGTATGTGTTTTAGTTGTTTATAGATGTTATAGTTGTTTTAGGTGTTTTAGTTGTTGTAGTTGTTTTGTTGTTGTAGTTGTTGTAGTTGCTCTAGTTGTTTTAGTTGTTATAGTTGTTTCAGTTGTTTTAGTTGTTCTAGTTGTTCTAGTTGTTCAAGTTATTTTAATTGTTTTAGTTGTTCTAGTTGTCATAGTTGTTTTAGTTGTTATAGGTGTAATAGTCGTTTGGTTGTTTTAGTTGTTTTAGTTGTTTAGTTGTTTAAGTTGTTTTAGTTGTTCTAGTTGTTTTAGTTGTTTTAGTTGTTTTAGTTGTTTAGTTGTTTCAGTTGTTACAGGTGTTTTAGTTCTTATAGTTGTTTCTGTTGTTATAGTTGTTTTAGTTGCTTTAGTTGCTTTAGTTGTTTCAGTTGTTTCAGTTGTTTTAATTGTTTTAGTTGTTCTAGTTGTTCAAGTTGTTTTATTTGTTTTCGTTGTTTCAGTTGTTATAGTTGTTTTAGTTGTTCTAGTTGTTTCAGTTGTTTTAGTTGTTTTAGTTGTTCTAGTTGTTGAAGTTGTTTTAATTGTTTTAGTTGTTTTAGTTGTTATAGTTGTTTTAGTTGTTTTAGTTGTTGTAGTTGTTAATGTTGTTTTAAGTGTTGTAGTTGTTTCTAGGTGTTTCAGTTGCTTTAGAGGTTTTAGGTGTTCAATTTGTTGTAGATGTTATAGTTGTTTTTAGGTGTTTTAGTTGTTTTAGGGGTCTTAGTTGATTTAGGTTTTTTAGTTGTTATAGTTGTTTTAGTTGTCCTAGTTGTTTTAGTTGTTTGTAGTTGTTTTAGTTGTTTTAGTTGTTGTAGTTGTTCTAGTTGTTGTAGTTGTTTAAGTTGTTGTTGTTGTTTTAGTTGTTAAAGTTTTTTTAGTTGTTTTAGTTGTTTTAGATGTTTTTAGCTATTTAGTTGTTATAATTATTTTAGTTGTTATAGATGTTAAAGTTGTTTTAGTTGTTTTAGTTGTTTTAGTTGTTTAGTTGTTTATTTGTTATAGGTGTTTTAGTTGTTTTAGGTGTTTTATTTGTTTTAGTTGTTTTAATGGTTTAGTTGTTTTAGTTGTTATAGTTGTTATAGTTGTTTTAGTTGTTATAGTTGTTGCAGGTGTTTTAGATGTTATAGTTGTTTTAGGCGTTATAGTTGTTTTAGGGGTTTTAGTTGTTTAGTTGTTTTAGTTGTTTTAGTTGTTCTAGTTGTTTTAGGTGTTATAGTTGATTTAGTTGTTCCAGGTGTTGTTGTTGTTTAAGGTGTTGAAGGCGTTCTAGTCTTTCTAGAGGTTTCAGTTGTTCTGGGGGATTTAGTTGTTATAGTTTTTTTTAGTTGATTTAGTTGTTTTCGTTATTTTTAGGTGTTATAGTTGTGTTAGGTGTTATTGTTGTGTATAGGTGTTTTAGTTGTTTTAGGTGTTGTAGTTGATTTAGGTGTTCAAGTTTTCATAGTTGTTTTAGTTGTTTTAGTTGTTTCAGTTGTTTTAGGTGTTCTAGTTGCTGTAGTTGTTTTAGTTGTTTTAGGTGCTTTAGTTGTTGTAGTTGTTTTAGGTGTTATAGTTGTTATATGTGTTGTAGGTGTTATAGTTGTTTCAGGTGTTATAGTTGTTTCAGGTGTTATAGTTGTTTCAGGTGTTATAGTAGTTCAAAGTGTTTTAGTTGAAATAGGTGTTTTAGTTGTTAATAGGTGTTTTAGTTGTTTGTAGGTGTTTTAGTTGATTTAGGTGTTATAGTTGTTCAATGTGTTTTAGTTGTTTAAGGTGTTTTAGTTGTTTTAGTCGTTTTAGTTGTTTTAGTTGTTGAAGTTAATTAAGTTGTTTTAGTTGTTTAGTGGTTCTAGTTGTTTTAGTTGTTATAGTTGTTTAAATTGTTTTAGCTGTTTTAGTTTTAAAGTTATTCTGTTGTTTAGTTGTTATAGTTGTTTTAGTTTTTATAGTTGTTTTAGTTGTTTTAATTGTTGTAGTTGTTTCAGTTGTTTTTGTTGTAATAGTTGTTTAGTTGTTTTAGTTGTTTCAGTTTTTATAGTTGTTTTAGGTGTTTTATTTGTTATAGGTGTTGTAGTTGTTTAGTTGTTTTAGTTGTTTTAGTTGTTATAGTTGTTCAGTTGTTTGTAGTTGTTTTAGTTGTTATATTTGTTTTAGTTGTTATAGTTGTTCATAGGTGTTTAGTTGTTTCAGGTGCTCTAGGTGTTCTAGTTGTTGTATGTGTTTTAGTTGTTTCTAGGCGTTTTAGTTGTTGTGGGTGTTTTAGTTGTTCCAGGTCTTATAGTTGTTTTAGTTTTTTTAGTTGTTCCAGGTCCTATAGTTGTTTTAGTTTTTTAGTTGTTTTAGTTGTTTGTAGTTGTTGTAGTTGTTGTAGTTGTCTTAGTTGTTTTAGTTGTTCTAGTTGTTTTAAATGTTTTAGTTGTTATGTTGTTTTAGTTGTTTTAGTTGTTTTAATTGTTCAAGTTGTTATAGTTGTTTTAGTTCTTTTTGTTGTTTTAGTTGTTTTAGTTGTTTAGTTGTTATAGTTGTTTAGGTGTTTTAGTTGTTTCAGGTGTTTTAGTTGTTATAGTTGTTTTAGGTGTTTATAGTTGTTCTGGTTGTTTTAGTGGCTTTAGTTGTTATAGTTGTTTTAATTGTTTAGTTGTTTTAGTTGTTTTAGTTGTTTTAGTTGTTTTAGTTGTTTAGTTGTTTTAGTTGTTATAATTGTCATCGTTGTTCCAGTTGTTTGTAGTTTTTTGTTTTTTTTTTGGTTGTTGTAGTTGTTTTAGTTGTTTTGATTGTTTTAGTTGTTTCAGTTGTTAGTTGTTTTAGTTGTAATAGCTGTTTTAGGTTTTTTAGTTGTTAGAGTTGTTTTAGTTGCTATAGATGTTCTAGTTGTTATAGTTGTTATATTTGTTTTAGTTCATTTAGTTGTTTCTAGTTGTTCAAGTTGTTTCAATTGTTTTAGTTGCTCCAGTTGATATAGTTGTTTTAGTTGTTTTAGGTGTTATAGTTGTTTTAGTTTTTTAGTTGTTTTAGTTGTTTAGTTGTTTTAGTTGCTTTAGTTGTTCTAGTTGTTTTAGTTGTTTTAGTTGTTGTAGTTGTAATAGTTGTTTTAAGTGTTATAGTTGTTTTGAGGTGTTTCAGTTGTTTTAGAGGTTTTAGGTGTTCAAGTTGTTGTGGATGTTTTAGTTGTTTTTTGGTGTTATAGTTGTTTTAGGTGTTTTAGTTGATATAGGTTATATTGTTGATTAAGTTGTCTTAGTTGTTTTAGTTGTTTGTAGTTGTTTTAGTTCTAGTTGTTTAGTCGTTGTAGTTTTTTTTATTTGGTATAGTTGTTTTAGTTGTTTTAGTTGTATTAGTTGTTATTGTTGTTTAGTTGTTATAATTGTGCTAGTTGTTATAGAGGTTTTAGTTGTTCTAGTTATTTTAGTTGTTTTAGTTATTGTAGTTGTTTCAGGTGTTTTAGTTGTTTTAGTTGTTCTAGTTGTTTTAGTTGTTTTAGTCGTTTTAGTTGTTTCAGGTGTCATAGGTGTTTAGGTGTTCTAGGTGTTTTAGGTGTTTTTGTTTTTTTTAGGTGTTATAGGTGTTATAGGTGTTATAGTTGTTTTAGTTGTTCTAGTTGTTTTAGTTGTTTCAGTTGTTGTAGTTGTTATAGGTGTTTTAGTTGTTTTAGGTGTTGTATTTGTTATATTTGTTTTTTTTTGTGTTAGTTGTTGAAGTTGTTATAGTTGTTTCAAGTGTTTTAGATGTTCTAGTTGTTTTAGGCGTTATAGTTGTTACAGGTGTTTAAGGTGTTTTAGGTGTTTTAGTTGTTCTAGGTGTTTTAGTTGTTATAGTTGTTTTAGGTGTTTAGTTGTTTTAGTTGTTCTTGTTGTTTTAGTTGTTCTAGGTGTTTTAGTTGTTCTAAGTGTTTTAGTTGTCATAGTTGTTTTAAGTGTTTAGTTCTTATAGTTGTTTTAGTTGTTTTAGTTGTTTAGTTGTTTTTGTTGTTTAGTTGTTCTAGTTGTTTTAGTTGTTTTAATTGTTTTAGTTGTTCCAGTTGTTTTAGTTGATCTAGTTGTTTAGTTGTTTTAGTTGTTTTAGTTGCTATAGTTGTTTTAGGTGTTTAGTTGTTTTAGTTGTTCTAGTGGTTCTAGTTGTTCTAGGTGTTTTAGTTGTTATAGTTGTTTTAGTTGATTTAATTGTTATATTTGTTTTAGGTGTTATAGTTGTTGTAGTTGTTCTAGGTGTTGTAGTTGTTTTTTGTGTTGTAGGCGTTTAGTTGTTCTAGGTGTTTCAGTTGTTTTAGGTGATTTAGTTGTTATAGTTGTTTACGTTGTTTTTAGGTGTTTTAGTTGTTTTAGTTGTTAGAGTTGTTTAGGTGTTTTAGTTGTTATAGGTGTTTTAGTTGTTTTAGGTGTTCTAGTTGTTTGAGGTGTTATAGTTGTTTAGTTGTTTAGTTGTTTTTAGTTGTTATAGTTGTTATAGTTGTTTAGTTGTTATATTTGTTCTAGGTGTTTTAGTTGTTTTTAGTTGTTCTTAGTGTTTTAGTTGTTGCAGGTGTTTAAGTTGTTTTAGGTGTTTTAGTTGCTCTAGGTGTTATAGGTGTTATATGTGTTATAGTTGTTTTAGGTGTTAAAGTTGGTTTAGGTGTTCTAGTTGATTTAGATAGTTTAGTTGGTTTAGGTGTTCTAGGTGTTTTAGGTGTTCTAGTTGGTTTAGGTGTTTTAGTTGTTCCAGGTGTTTTAGTTTTCTCTAGGTCATTTAGGTGTTTAGTTGTTTTAGTGGTTCTAGGTGTTATAGTTGTTATTGATGTTGTAGTTGTTTCTAGGTGTTATAGTTGTTTTAGGTGTTTTAGTTGTTTTAGGTGTTATAGTTGATTTAGGTGTTTTAGTTTTTAGAGTTGTTTTAGTTGTTTCAGGTGTTGTAGGTGTTCTAGTTGTATTAGTTGTTTTAGTTGTTCTAGGTGCTTTAGTTGTTGTAGTTGATTTAGGTGTTATTTTGTTATATGTCTTTTAGGTGTTATAGTTGTTTCAGGTGTTATTGTTGTTTTGGGTAATAAAGTTGTTATAAGTGTTTTAGTTGTTATAGGTGTTTTAGTTGTTTATAGGGGTCTTTAAAAAGTTGTTTATAGGTGTTTAAGGTGTTCTTTAGGTGTGTAGGTGATATAGGTGTTTAGTTTTTTTTAGGTTTTTTAGGTGTTATAGGTGTTTTAGGTGATATAGGTGTTTAGTTGTTATAGTTGTTTTAGTTGTTATAGTTGTTTTAGTTTCTTTAGTTGTTCTAGTTGTTATAGTTTTTATAGTTGTTTTAGTTGTTTTAGTTGTTTTAATTGTTCTAGTTGTTCATGTTGTTTTAATTGTTTTAGTTGTTGTGGTTGTTATAGTTGTTTTAGTTGTTCTAGGTGTTATAGTTGTTATAGTTGTTTAGTTGTTTTAGATGTTCAAGGTGTTCAAGTTGTTGTAGATGTTTTTTTTTGTAGGTGTTTAGTTGTTTTAGGTGTTTTAGTTGATTTAGATGTTATAGTTGTTTTAGTTGTTTTAGTTGTCCTAGTTGTTTTAGTTGTTTGTAGTTGTTTTAGTTGTTTTAGTTAATTTAGTCCTTGTAGTTGTTTTAGTTGTTATAGTTGTTCTAGTTGTTTTAGTTGTTATAGTTGTTTTAGTTGTTATAGTTGTTTTAGTTGTTATAATTGTTTAGTTGTTTGAGATGTTTTAGTTGTTTTAGTTGTTTCATTTGTTTTATTTGTTTAGTTGTTTAGTTGTTACAGGTGTTCTAGTTGTTTTATGTGTTGTATTTGTTTTATTTGTTTTAGTTGTTGTAGTTGTTTTAGTTGTTTTAGTTTTAAAAAGTTGTTTTAGTTGTTTTAGTCGTTTTGGTTGTTTTATGTCATAGGTGTTTAGATGTTCTAGGTGTTTTAGGTGTTTCTAGGTGATTAAGGTGTTATAGATGTTATAGGTGTTATAGTTGTTTTAGTTGTTATAGTTGTTTTAGTTGTTTCAGTTGTTAAAGTTGTTTCAGGAGTTATAGATGTTCTCGTTGTTTTAGGTGTTATAGTTGTTATAGGTCTTCTAGTTGTTTTAGGTGTTATAGTTGTTTTAGGTGTTATAGCTGTTATATGTGTTTTGGGTGTTATGAGTGTTTTAGTTGTTTGAGGTGTTTTAGTATTAAAGGTATTTTAGTTGTTTAAGGTGTTTTAGTTGTTATAGGTGTTATAGTTGTTTAGGTGTTTTAGTTGTTCTAGTTTTTATAAATGTTTTAGTTGTTATAGTTGCTCTAGGTGTTGTAGTTGTTCTAGGTGTTGCAGGCGTTTTAGTTGTTTTAGGTGTTTCAGTTGTTTTAGGTGCTTTAGTTGTTATAGGTGTTTTAGTTGTTAAGTTGTTTGCGTTGTTTTTAGGTGTTTGAGTTGTTTTTAGGTGTTATAGTTGTTTAGGTGTTTTAGTTGTTTTCGGTGTTCTAGTTGTTTTAGGTGTTTTAGTAGTTCGGGGTGTTTTTTTGTTGTTATACTTGTTTTAGTTGTTATAGTTGTTATAGTTTTTCAGTTGTTTTATTTGTTCGAGGTGTTTGAGTTGTTTCAGTTGTTTTTTGTGTGTTAGTTGTTGCAGGTGTTTAAAATGTTTTAGGTGATATAGTTGTTCTAGGTGTTTTATTTGTTTTAGGTGTGTTAGGTGTTTTAGTTGCTATAGGTCTTTTAGTTGTTTCAGGTTTTCTAGTTGTTTTAGGTGTTATAGTTGTTCTAGGTGTTCTAGGTGTTATGGGTGTTCTAAGTGTTTTAGTTGTTTGTAGTTGTTTTAGTTGTTATAGTTTATGTAGTTTTTTTAGTTGTTTTAGTTGTTATAGTTGTTTTAGTTGTTTTAGTTGTTCTACTTGTTAAAGTTGTTTTAGTTGTTTTAATTGTTGCAGTTGTTATAGTAATTTTAGTTCTTTTATTTGTTTTAGTTGTTTTAGTTGTTTAGTTATAGTTGATTAGGTGTTTCAGTTGTTTAGGTGTTCTAGTTGTTATAGTTGTTTTAGTTGTTTTAGGTGCTTTAGTTGTTGTAGTTGTTTCAGGTTTTATAGTTGTTATATGTGTTTTAGGTGTTATAGTTGTTCAGGTGTTTTAGTTTTTCAGGTGTTTTAGTTGTTTCAGTTGTTTTAGTTGTTATAGTTGTTATAGTTGTTTCAGTTGTTTGTAGTTGTTTTAGTTGTTTTAGTTGATGTAGTTTCTTTAGTTGTTCTAGTTGTTATAGTTGTTTTAGTTGTTTCAGTTGTTTTACTTGTTAAAGTTGTTTTAGTTGTTTTAATTGTTTCAGTTGTTATAGTAATTTCAGTTCTTATAGTTGTTTTAGTTGTTTTAGTTGTTTAGTTGTTATAGTTGTTTAGGGGTTTTAGTTGTTTTAGGTGTTTTATTTTTGCTTAGGTGTTGTAGTTGTTTAGTTGTTGTAGTTGTTTTAGTTGTTATAGTTGTTTTCGTTGTTATAGTTGTTACAGTTGTTATAGTTGTTTAGGTGTTTTATTTGTTTTAGGTGTTGTAGTTGTTATAGTTGTTTTAGTTGTTATAGTTGCTTTAATTGTTTTAGTTGCTTTAGTTGTTATAGTTGTTTTATTTGTTTAGTTGTTTTAGTTGTTCTAGTTGTTTCAGTTGTTTTAGTTGTTTTAGTTGTTATAAATGCCATCGTTGTTTGAGTTGTTTGTAGTTTTTTTTTTTTTTTTT
>SDVV010002451.1:0-23019 GCA_016164225.1 Gammarus roeselii | reverse complement strand
TTAGTTGTTGTAGTTGTTTTAGTTATTCCATTTGTTTAGTTGTTATAGTTGTTCTAGTTGTTTTAGTTGTTTTAGTTGTTGTAGTTGTTGTAGTGGTTTTAGTTGTTTTAGTTGTTTTTTAGGTGTTTAAGTGGTTTTAGTTGTTTAGTTGTTTAAGTTGTTATATGTGTTATAGTTGTTTTAGTTGTTTTAGTTGTTAAGTGTTCTAGGAGTTTTAGTTGTTTTAGGTGTTATAGGTGTTTTATAGGTGTTTTTGGTGGTTTAGGTGTTCTAGGTGTTCAGGGTGTTTTTGTTGTTCTATGTGTTTCAGTTGTTGTAGGGGTTTTAGTTGTTGAATGTGTTTTCGGTGTTCTAGTTGTTTTAGGTGTTATAGTTATTTTCGTTGTTTTAGTTGTTTTAGTTGTTTAGTTGTTTTAGTTGTTTTAGTTGTTTTAGTTGTTGTAGTTGTTTTAGTTGTTATAGGTGTTATAGTTGTTTTAGTTGTTATAGTGGTTTTAGGTGTTCTAGTTGTTTAGGTGTTTAAGTTGTTTTTAGGTGTTAAAGGTGTTCCAGGTGTTTTATGTGTTTTAGGGGGTTTAGTTGTTCAAGATGTTTTAGTTGTTTATGTGTTTTAGTTGTTTTAGTTTGTTTAGTTGTTTTAGTTGTTTAATTTGTTTAGATGTTCAAGTTGCTTTAGTTGTTTTAGTAGTTTCAGTTGTTTTAGTTATTGTAGTATTTTAATTGTTTCAGTTGTTTTAGTTTTTGTAGTTGTTTTAGTTGTTATAGGTGTTCTAGGTGTTTATAGGTGTTATAGTTGTTATAGGTGTTGTAGCTGTTTTAGGTGTTTTATTTGTTTAAGGTGTTTTAGTTGTTTTGGTTGTTATAGTTGTTATAGGTTTTTTAGCTGTTTTAGTTGTTATAGGTGTTTTATTTGTTCTAGGTGTTCTAGTTGTTATTTGTGTTATAGTTGTTTTAAGTTTCTAGTTGTTATTTGTGTTCTAGTTGTTTTAGGTGTTATAGTTGTTATAAATGTTTTAGTTGTTCTAAGTGTTTTCGTTGTTTTTAGGTGTTTAAGTTGTTTTAGTTGTTCTAGTTCTAGTTGTTTCAGTTGTTCTAGTTGTTTTTGTTTTTTATTGTTGCTGTAGTTGTTTTTGTTTTATTAGTTGTTTTAGTTGTTTTAGTTGTTAGGTGTTTTAGTTGTTTTAGTTGTTTTAGGTGCTGTAGTTGCTATATGTGTTATAGTTGTTTTAGGTATTTCAGGTGTTTTAGGTGTTGTAGTTGTTCTAGGTGTCTTAGGTCGTTTAGTTGTTTTAGTGGTTTAGGTGATTAAGCTGTCATAGGTGTTTTAGGTGTTTATAGGTGTTATAGGTGTTATAATGGTTCTAGGTGTTATAGGTGTTATTCGTTTTTTTAGGTGTTGTAGATATATTAG
This sequence comes from Gammarus roeselii, assembly GCA_016164225.1. Classification (NCBI taxonomy): domain Eukaryota; kingdom Metazoa; phylum Arthropoda; class Malacostraca; order Amphipoda; family Gammaridae; genus Gammarus; species Gammarus roeselii. The sequence goes on along the minus strand of SDVV010002451.1, from coordinate 21,608 downwards.
GTGTTTTAGTTGTTCTATGTGTTTATGTTGTTTTAGGTGTTCCAGTTGTTTTAGTTGTTCTAGTTGTTTTAGTTGTATTAGTTGTTCTAGTTGTTCTATTCGTTTTAGTTGTCTAGTTGTATTTTTTTTTGTTATAGTTGGTTTAGTTGGTGTAGTTGTTTTAGTTGTTTCAGTTGTTTTAGTTGTTATAGTTGTTTTAGTTGTTTTAGTTGTTTTAGTTGTTGTAGTTGTTCTAGTTGTTTTAGTTGTTATAGTGGTTTTAGTTGTTTTTGTTGTTATAGTTGTTATAGTTGTTTTAGTTGTTATAGTTGTTATAATTGTTTTAGTGTTGTAGTTTTTCTAGTTGTTTTAGTTGTTTAGGTGTTTAAGTTGTTTTAGTTGTTCAGTTGTTTAAGTTGTTATATGTGTTATAATTGTTTTAGTTGTTTTAGTAGTTTAGTTGTTTAGAGTTTCAGTTGTTTTTGGTGTTATAGATGTTTTATAGGTGTTATAGGTGTTTTAAGTGTTATAGGTGTTAGGGTGTTTTGGTTGTTTCTGGTGTTTTAGTTGTTGTATGTGTTTTAGTTGTTGTAAGGATTTTAGTTGTTTTAGTTGTTGTAAGGGTTTTAGTTGTTTCAGTTGTTTTAGTTGTTATAGTTGTTTTAGTTGTTTAGTTGTTTTATTTATTTTAATTGTTTTAGTTGTTTTAGTTGTTTAGTTGTTTTAGTTGTTTTAGTTGTTTTAGTTGTTTTAATTGTTGTAGTTGTTGAAGTTTTTTTAGTTGTTTTATGTGTTTTTGTTGTTGTAGTTGTTCTAGTTGTTTTAGGTGTTCTAGTTGTTTAGGTGTTTTAGTTATTTTAGGTGTTAAGGTGTTTAGGTGTTATATGTGTTGTAGGTGTTATAGTTGTTTAAGGTGTTTTAGTTGTTTGAGTGTTTAAGTTGTTATAGTTGTTATAGTTTGTTTAGTTGTTTTTGTTGTTTAGTTGTTTTTAGTTGTTCTAGTTGTTTTAGTTGTTATAGTTGTTATAGCTGTTTTAATTGTTTAATTGTTTCAGTTGTTTTAGTTGTTGCAGTTGTTATAGTTGTTATTATTGTTTTAGGTGTTATGGGTGTTTAGGTGTTGTAGTTGTTTTAGGTGTTGTAAGTGTTGTAGTTGTTTTAGTTGTTATATGTGATTAAGGGGTTTTAGGTGTCTTAGGTGTTTTATAGGTGTTATATATGTTATAAGTGTTCAAGGTTTTTCTCTTGTTATATGTGTTTAGTCATTTTAGGTGTTTTAGTTGTTATAGGTGTTTTAGTTGCTATAGGTGTATTAGTTGTTTAGTTGTTTTAGTTGTTTTAGTTGTTTTAGTTGTTTTAGTTGTTCTAGTTGTTCTAGTTGTTCTAGTTGTTTCAATTGTTATAGTTGTTTTCGTTGTTTTTGTTGTTTTTAGTTGTTTTAGTTGATTTCGTTGTTGTAGTTGTTAAAGTGGTTTTAGTTGTATCAGTTGTTTTAGGTGTTTTAGTTGTTTGATGTTTTGTAGTTGTGCTAGGTGTTTTAGTTGTTTTAGTTGTTTTAGTTGTTATAGTTGTTTCAGTTGTTATAGTTGTTTTAGTTGTTATAGGTGTTTTAGTTGTTTTAGTTGTTTTTGTTGTTATAGTTGTTTTTTGTTGTTATAGTTGTTTTTGTTGTTTCAGTTGTTTTAGCTGTTATAGTTGTTTTAGGTGTTCTAGTTGTTTTAGTTGTTTCTGTTGTTTTTTGTTGTAGTAGTTGTTTTTGTTATATTAGTTGTATTAGTTGTTTTAGTTGTTTAGGTGTTTAAGTTGTTGTAGTTGTTTAGTTGTTTTAGGTGTTGTAGTTGTTATATGTGTTATAGTTGTTCCAGGTGTTTTAGGTGTTTTAGGTGTTGTAGTTGTTTTAGGTGTCTCAGGTCGTTTAGTTGTTTTAGTTGTTTAGGTGTTTAAGGTGTCATAGGTGTTTTAGGTGTTTATAGGTGTTCTAGGCGTTTTAAGTGTTCTAGGTGTTTTAGGTGTTGTAGATATTTTAAGTGTTTTAGTTGTTTTATGTGTTTAAGTTGTTTAGGTGTTTCAGTTGTTTAGTTGTTCTAGTTTTTTTAGTTGTTTTAGCTGTTCTAGTTGTTCTATTTGTTATAGTTGTCTATTTTTTTTGTTATAGTTGTTCTAGTTGTTGTAGTTGTTTTAGTTGTTTCAGTTGTTTTAGTTGTAATAGTTGTTTTAGTTGTTGTAGTTGTTTTAGTTGATGTAGTTGTCTAAGTTGTTTTAGTTGTTATAGTTGTTTATTTGTTTTATTTATTTTATTTGTTTTAGTTGTTCAGTTGTTTTATTTGTTTTATTTGTTTTTTTTTGTCAAGTTGTTTTAGTTGTTTTAGTTGTTGTAGGTGTTTTAGTTGTTGTAAGGGTTTTAGTTGTTTACGGGGTTTTAGTTGCTTTAGGTGTTATAGTTGTTATATTTGTTTTAGTTGTTTTAGTTGTTGTAGTTGTTTTAGTTGTTTAAGTTGTTGTAGTTGTTTTAGTTGTTATAGTTGTTTTAGTTGTTCTAGTTGTTGTAGTTGTTTATTTGTTTTATTTATTTTAGTTGTTTTAGTTGTTCAGTTTTTTTATTTGTTTTATTTGTTTTTTTTGTTAAGTTGTTTTAGTTGTTTTAGTTGTTCTAGTTGTTTTAGTTGTTTTAGTTGTTTCAGTTGCGATAGTTGTTTTAGTATTTTAATTGTCCTAGTTGTTTTAGTTGTTGTAGTTGTTTTAGTTGTTTTAGTTGTTTTAGTTGTTCTAGTTGTTTTAGTTGTTTTAGTTGTTTCAGTTGTTTTGTTGTTTCAGTATTTTAATTGTTTTAGTTGTTTTAGTTGTTGTAGTTGTTTTAGTTGTTTTAGTTGTTTTAGTTGTTATAGTTGTTTTAGTTGTTTTAGTTGTCACAGTTGTTCTAGTTGTTTCAGTTTTTCTAATTGTTTCAGATGTTTTATTTGTTATAGTTGTTATAGTTGTTTTTGGTGTTTTAGGTGTTATAGGTGTTTTAGGTTGTCGTAGTTGTTTTAGGTGTTGTATGTGTTATAGTTGTTTCAGTTGTTTCATGTGATTAAGGTGTTAGAGGTGTTATAGGTGTTATATAGGTGTTAAAGGTGTTTAAGTGTTCTAGGTGTTATGTTTTTTTTGGTTATAGGTGTTTTTAGTTATTTGAGGTGTTTTAGTTGTTTTCGGTGTTTAGTTGTTTTAGGTGTTATAGTTGTTTTAGTTGTTTTCGTTGTTAGTTGTTTTAGTTGTTCTAGTTGTTCTAGTTGTTCTAGTTGTTTTATTTGTTATAGTTGTTTTATGTTGTTTATGTTGTTTTAGTTGTTATAGTTGAAATAGTTGTTGTAGTTGTTTCAGTGGTTTTAGTTGTTTCAGTTGTTCTATGTGTTTTAGTTGTTATGTGTTTTAGAATATTCTAGGTGTTTTATTTGTTGTAGTTGTTTTAGTTGTTATAGTTGTTATAGTTGTTTTAGTTGTTTTAGTTGTTTTATGGTGTTATAGTTGTTCTAGTTGTTTTAGTTGTTTTATGTGTTATAGTTGTTATAGTTGTTATAGTTGTTTAAGTTGTTATATGTTTTATGGTTGCTTTAGTTGTTTTAGTTGTTCAGTTGTTTAGGTATTTCAGTTGTTTTAGGTGTTCTAGGTGTTCTAGGGGTTTTAGGTGTTATAGGTCTTATAGGTGTTTTGGGTGTTTTAGTTGTTCTAGTTGTTTTAGTTGTTTTAGTTGTTTTAAACGTTTTAGTTGTTTCAGTTGTTTTAGTTGTTGTGGGTGTGTTAGTTGTTTTAGTTGTTTTTAGTTGTTTTAGTTGTTTTAGTTGTTTTAGGTGTTCTAGTTGTTGTAGTTGTTTTAGTTATTATAGTTGTTTTAGTAGTATTAGTTGTTTAGTTTATATAGTTGTTTAAGTAGTTTTAGTTGTTTTAGTTGTTATAGTTGTTTTAGTTGTTGTAGTTGTTCTAGTTGTTTTAGGTGTTGTAGTTGTTCTAGTTGTTTTAGTTGTGTAGGTGTTTAAGTTGTTTAGTAGTTCAGTTAATTAAATTGTTATATGTGTTATAATTGTTTTAGTTGTTTAGTTGTTTAGAGTTTTAAATGTTTTAGGTGTTATAGGGGTTTCACAGGTGTTATAGGTGTTCTAAGTGTTATAGGTGTTATCGTGTTTTGGTTGTTTTAGGTGTTTTAGTTGTTGTAGGTGTTTTAGTTGTTGTAAGGGTTTTAGTTGTTTTCGGGGTTTTAGTTGTTTTAGGTGTTATAAATGTTATAGTTGTTAAAGTTATTTTAGTTGTTGTAATTGTTTTAGTTGTTTTAGTTGTTGTAGTTGTTTTAGTTGTTATAGTTATTTAAGTTGTTCTAGTTGTTGTAGTTGTTTATTTGTTTTATTTATTTTAGTTGTTTTAGTTGTTCATTTGTTTTAGTTGTTTTATTTGTTTTATTTATAAGTTGTTTTAGTTGTTTTAGTTGTTCTAGTTGTTTTAGTTGTTTTAGTTGTTTCAGTTGTTATAGTTGTTTTAGTATTTTAATTGTCTTAGTTGTTTTAGTTGTTGTAGTTGTTTTAGTTGTTGTAGTTGTGTTAGTTGTTATAGTTGTTCTAGTTGTTTTAGTTGTTACAGTTGTTCTAGTTGCTTTATTTGTTTTAATTGTTCCAGTTGTTTTATTTGTTATAGTTGTTATCGTTGTTGTAGGTGTTTTAGGTGTTATAGGGGTTTTAGGTGTTGTAGTTGCTTGGTGTTTTAGTTATTTTAGGTGTTAAGGTGTTATAGGTAATATAAGTGTTTTAGGTGTTATGGTTAATTAAGGTGTTTTAGTTGTTTGAGTGTTTAGCTGTTTTAGTTGTTTCAGTTTGTTTAGTTGTTGTAGTTGTTTTAGTTGTTTTAGTTGTTTAAGTTGTTCTAGTTGTTTTAGTTGTTCTAGTTGTTGCAGTTGTTTTTGTTGTTTTAGTTGTTTTAGTTGTTGTAGTTGTTTTAGTTGTTTTAGTTGTTTTAGTTGTTATAGTTATTTTAGTTGTTTTAGCTGTCACAGTTGTTTTAGTTGTTTTAGTTTTTTTAATTGTTTCAGATGTTTTATTTGTTATAGTTGTTATAGTTGTTTTAGGTGTTTCAGGTGTTATAGGTGTTTTAGGTTGTTGTAGTTGTTTTAGGGGTTGTATGTGTTTTAGTTGTTCAGTAGTTTCATGTGATTAAGGGGTTAGAGGTGTTATAGGTGTTATATAGGTGTTATAGGTGTTTAAGTGTTCTAGGTGTTATGTTTTTTTTTTGTTATAGGTGTTTCTAGTTATTTAAGTTGTTATAGTTGTTTTCGGTGTTATGTTGTTATAGGTTTTATAGTTGTTTTAGTTGTTTAAGTTGTTTAGTTGTTTTAGTTGTTTCAGTTGTTCTAGTGGTTCTAGTTGTTTTAGTTGTTATAGTTGTTTTTATGTTGTTTATGTTGTTTTAGTTGTTATAGTTGAAATAGTTGTTGTTGTTGTTTCAGTGGTTTTAGTTGTTTCAGTTGTTCTATGTGTTTTAGTTGTTTTATGTGTTTTAGTTGTGCTAGGTGTTTTAGTTGTGCTAGGTGTTTTATTTGTTGTAGTTGTTTTAGTTGTTATAGTTGTTATAGTTGTTTTAGTTGTTTTAGTTGTTTTAGTTGTTTATGGTGTTATAGTTGTTCTAGTTGTTTTAGTTGTTTTATGTGTTACAGTTGTTATAGTTGTTATAGTTGTTTAAGTTGTTATATGAGATATGGTTGTTTTAGTTGTTTTAGTTGTTCAGTTGTTTAGGTGTTATAGTTGATTTAGGTTTTCTAGGTGTTCTAGGTGTTCTAGGTGTTATAGGTATTATAGGTGTTTTGGGTGTTTTAGTTGTTCTAGTTGTTTTAGTTGTTTTAGTTGTTCTAAACGTCATAGTTGTTTCAGTTGTTATAGTTGTTGTGGGTGTGTTAGTTGTTTTAGTTGTTTTAGTTGTTTTAGTTGTTATAGTTGTTTTATGTGTTATAGTTTTTTTGGGTGTTGTAGTTGTTTAGGTGTTTCAGTTGTTTTAGTTGTTTTAGTTGTTGTAGTTGTTTTAGTGGTTTTAGTTATTTAGTTGTTTTATTTGTTTTAGTTGTTTCAGTTGTTTTAGTTGTTTTAGTTGTTCTAGTTGTTTAGTTGTTTTAGTTGTTTTAGTTGTTTTAGTTGTTTTAGTTGTTGTAGTCGTTTTAGTTGTTATAGTTGTTTTAGTTGTTTTAGTCGTTTTAGTTGTTTTAGGTGTTCTAGTTGTTTATGTGTTTAAGTTGTTTAGGTGTTTTAGGTGTTCCAGGTGTTTTATGTGTTCTAGGTGTTCTAGTTTTTCTAGGTGCTTTAGTTATTTATGTGTTTTAGTTGTTTAGTTTGTTTAGTTGTTTTAGTTGTTTAATTTGTTTAGTTGTTCAAGTTGTTTTAGTTGTTTAGTAGTTTCAGTTGTTTTAGTTGTTTAGTATTTTAATTGTTTTAGTTGTTTTAGTTGTTGTAGTTGTTTTAGTTGTTTAGTTGTTATAGTTGTTTTATTTGTTTTAGTTGTTCAAGTTGTTCTAGTTGTTTTAGTTGTTTAATTTGTTTTAGTTGTTTGAGTTGTTGTAGTTGTTATAGTTGTTTTAGGTGTTCTAGGTGTTTATAGGTGTTCTAGTTGTTATAGGTGTTGTAGATGTTCTAGGTGTTTTAGTTGTTTTAGGTGTTTTAGTTGTTTTAGTTGTTTTAGTCGTTATAGTTGTTTCAGGTGTTTTAGCTGTTTTAGTTGTTATAGGTGTTTTATTTGTTTTAGATGTTATAGTTGTTATTTGTATTTTAGTTGTTTTAAATTTCTAGTTGTTATTTGTGTTTTAGTTGTTGTAGGTGTTATAGTTGTCTGTGTGTTTTAGTTGTTCTAGGGGTTTTAGTTTTTTATAGGTGTTTAAGTTGTTTTAGTTGTTTAGTTGTTCAAGTTGTTTATGTGTTATAATTGTTTTAGTTGTTTTAGTTGTTAGTTGTTTAGGTGTTTCAGTTATTTTAGGTGTTATAGGTGTTATAGGTTATCAATTGTTATATGTGTTAGGATGTTTTTGTTGTTTTCGGTGTTTCAGTTGTTGTATGTGTTTTAGTTGTTTTCAGGTTTGTAAATGTTTTCGGTGTTCTAGTTGTTTTAGGTGTTATAGTTGTTTTAGTTGTTTTACTTTGTTTAGTTGTTGTAGTTGTTTTAGTTGTTCTAGTTGTTTTAGTTGTTTTAGTTGTTTCAGTTGTTTTAGTTGTTTTAGTTGTTTTAGTTGTTTTAGTTGTTTAGTTGTTTTAGTTGTTTAAATTGTTTTAGTTGTTTCAGTTGTTTTAGTTGTTTTATTTGTTTTAGTTAATTAGTGGTTTTAGTTGTTTTACTTGTTTTAGTTGTTATAGTTGTTGTAGCTGTTTTAGTTGTTTTATGTGTTTTAGTTGTTTTAGTTGTTCTAGTTGTTTTAGGTGTTCTAGTTGTTTAGGTGTTTTAGTTATTTTAAGTGTTAAGGTATTTAGGTGTTTTATGTGGTTTAGGTGTTGTATTTGTTTAAGGTGTTTCAGTTGTTTGAGTGTTTTAGTTGTTTAAGTTGTTTTAGTTTGTTTAGTTGTTTTAGTTGTTTAGTTGTTTTAGTTGTTCTAGTTGTTTTAATTGTTTTAGTGGTTTCAGTTGTTTTAGTTGTTTTAGTATTTTATTTGTTTTATTGTTTTAGTTGTTGTAGTTGTTTTAGTTGTTTTATTTGTTCTAGTTGTTATAGTTGTTGTAGTTGTTTTAGTTGTTCTAGTTGTTCTAGTTGTTTTAGTTGTTTTAGGTGTTACATGTGTTGTAGGTGTTGTAGTTGTTTTAGGTGTTTTAGGTGTTGTAGTTGTTTTAGTTGTTTTATGTGATTAAGGTGTTTCAGGTGTTTTAGGTGTTTTATATGTGTTCTAGGTGTTCTAGTTGTTCTAGTTGTTTAGTTGTTTTAGTTGTTTTAGTTGTTTTAGTTGTTCTAGATGTTCTAGTTGTTCTAGTTGTTCTAGTTGTTCTAGTTGTTCTAGTTGTTTTAATTGTTATAGTTGTTGTCGTTGTTTTTGTTGTTTTTGTTGTTGTAGTTGTTTTAGTTGTTTTAGGTGTTATAGTTGTTCGAGTTGTTTTAGTTGTTTTAGTTGTTTTAGTTGTTTTAGTTGTTATAGTTGTTATAGTTGTTTCAGTTGTTTTACCTGTTATAGTTGTTTTAGTTGTTCTAGTTTTAGTTGTTTAAGTTGTTTTTGTTGTTTTTTCGCTGTTGTAGTTGTTTTTTGTTGTATTAGTTGTTTTATTTGTTTTAGTTGTTTAGGTGTTTTAGTTGTTTTAGTTGTTTTAGTTGTTTTAGGTGTTGTAGTTGTTATATGTGCTATAGTTGTTTTAGGTGTTTTAGGTGTTTTAGGTGTTGTAGTTAATCTAGGTGTCTTAGGTCGTTTAGTTGCTTCAGCTGTTTAGGTGTTTAAGGTGTCATAGGTGTTTTAGGTGTTTATAGGTGTTAAAGGTGTTATAAGTGTTATAGGTGTTATAGGTGTTATTTGTTTTTTTAGGTGTTGTAGATATTTTAGATGTTTTAGTTGTTTTATGTGTTTAAGTTGTTTATAGGTGTTTTAGTTGTTTTTTGTTGTTCTAGTTGTTTGAGTTGTTATAGTTGTTTTAGTTGTTTTAGTTGTTGTAGTTGTTTTAGTTGTTTTAGTTGTTATTGTTGTTTAGTTGTTGTAGTTGTTTTAGTTGTTATAGTTGTTTAAGTTGTTATAGTTGTTATAGTTGTTTTAGGTGTTGTAGTTGTTCTAGTTGTTTTAGTTGTTTAGGTGTTTAAGTTGCTTTAGTTGTTCAGTTAATTAAGTTGTTATATGTGTTATAATTGTTTTAGTTGTTTTGGTTGTTTAGTTGTTTAGAGTTTCAGTTGTTTTAGTTGTTAATGGTGTTTTATAGGTGTTATAGGTGTTCTAAGTGTTATAGATGTTAGGGTGTTTTGGTTGTTTTAGGTGTTTTAGTTGTAGTAGGTGTTTTTGTTGTTGTAAGGGTTTTAGTTGTTTACGGTGTTTTTGTTGTTATAGGTGTTATAGTTGTTATAGTTGTTTCAGTTGTTTTAGTTGTTGTATTTGTTTTAGTTGTTTTAGTTGTTGTAGTTGTTTTAGTTGTTTTAGTTATAATAGTTGTTATAGTTGTTATTGTTGTTATAGTTGTTATAGTTGTTTTAGTTGTTATAGTTGTTACAGTTGTTCAAGTTGTTTTAGTTGTTTTAATTGTTTCAGTTGTTCGATTTGTTATAGTTGTTATAGTTGTTTTAGGTGTTTTAGGTGTTATAGGTGTTTTAGGTGTTGTAGTTGCTTAGGTGTTTTAGTTATTTTAGGTGTTAAGGTGTTATAGGTGTTATAAGTGTTTCAGGTGTTATGGTTGTTAAGGGGTGTTTTAGTTGTTTGAGTGTTTTAGTTGTTTTAGTGGTTTCAGTTTGTTTAGTTGTTTTAGTTGTTCTAGTTGTTTTAGTTGTTCTATGGTTATAGTTGTTTCAGTTATTTCAGTTGTTTTTGTTGTTCTAGTATTTTAATTGTCATTGTTGTTTTAGTTGTTGTAGTTGTTTTAGTTGTTCTAGTTGTTCTAGTTGTTCTAGTTGTTTTAATTGTTATAGTTTTTTTCATTGTTCTTGTTGTTTTTAGTTGTTTTAGTTGTTTTAGTTGTTGTAGTTGTTCCAGTGGTTTCAGTTGTTTCAGTTGTTTTATATGTTTTAGTTGTTTTATGTGTTTAAGTTGTGCTAGGTGTTTTAGTTGTTTAAGTTGTTTTAGTTGTTATAGTTGTTTTAGTTGTTTAGGTGTTTTAGTTGTTCTAGTTGTTTATAATGTTTAAGTTGTTTTTGTTGTTATAGTTGTCTTAGTTGTTTCAGTCGTTTTAGCTGTTATAGTTGTTTTAGTTGTTCTAGTTCTAGTTGTTTGAGTTGTTTATGTTGTTTTTTTGTTGTTGTAGTTGTTTTTGTTGTAATAGTTGTATTAGTTGTTTTAGTTGTTTAGGTGTTTTAGTTGTTGTAGTTATTTTAGTTGTTTTAGGTGTTGTAGTTGTTCAATGTGTTGTAGTTGTTCTAGGTGTTTTATGTGTTTTAGGTGTTGTAGTTGTTCTAGGTGCCTTAGGTCGTTTAGTTGTTTTAGTTGTTTAGTTGTTTAAGGTGTCATAGGTGTTTTAGGTGTTTATAGGTGTTCTAGGGGTTTTAGGTGTTCTAGGTGTTATAGGTGTTATTTGTTTTTTTAGGTGTTGTAGATATTTTAGGTGTTTCAGTTGTTTTATGTGTTTCAGTTGTTTTAGGTGTCTTAGTTGTTTAGTTGGTCTAGTTGTTTTAGTTGTTTTAGTTGTTCTAGTTGTTCTATTTGTTTTAGTTGTCGAGTTTTTTTATAGTTGTTTTAGTTGTTGTAGTTGTTTTAGTTATTTCAGTTGTTTTAGTTGTTATAGTTGTTTTAGTTGTTTTAGTTGTTGTAGTTGTTTTAGTTATTATAGTTGTTGTAGTTGTTTTAGTAGTTTTAGTTGTTTTAGTTGTTATAGTTGTTTTAGTTGTTATAGTTGTTATAGTTGTTTTAGGTGTTGTAGTTGTTATAGTTGTTTTAGTTGTTTATGTGTTTAAGTTGTTTTAGTTGTTCAGTTAATTAAGTTGTTATATGTGTTATAATTGTTTTACTTGTTTTAGTTTTTTTAGTTGTTTAGAGTTTGTTGTTTAAGGTGTTATAGGTGTTTTAAAGGTGTTATAGGTGTTCTAAGTGTTATAGGTGTTAAGGTGTTTTGGTTGTTTAGGTGTTTTGGTTATTGTAGGTGTTTTAGTTGTTGTAAGAGTTTTAGTTGTTTGCGGTGTTTAGTTGTTCAGGTGTTATAGTTGTTATAGCTGTTTCAATTGTTATAGTTGTTGTAGTTGTTTTAGTTGTTTTAGTTCTTTTAGTTGTTTTAGTTGTTGCAGTTGTTTATTTGTTTTATTTATTTTTGTTGTTTTAGTTGTTCAGTTGTTTCAGTTGTTTTATTTGTTTTATTTGTTTAGTTGTTTTAGTTGTTTAGTTGTTCTATTTTTTTTAGTTGTTGTAGTTGTTTCAGTTGTTATAGTTGTTCTAGTATATCAATTGTCTTAGTTGTTTTTGTTGTTGTAGTTGTTTTAGTTGTTTTAGTTGTTTTAATTGGTTCAGTTGTTTTATTTGTTATAGTTGTTATAGTTGTTTTAGTTGTTTTAGGTGTTATAGGTGTTTTAGGTGTTGCAGTTGCTTTGGTGTTTTAGTTATTTTAGGTGTTAAGGTGTTATAGGTGTTATAAGTGTTTTAGGTGTTATGGTTGTTTAAGGTGTTTTAGTTATTTGAGTGTTTAGTTGTTTTAGTTGTTTCAGTTTGTTTAGTTGTTATAGTTGTTTTAGTTGTTTCAGTTGTTATAGTTGTTCTAGTTGTTTTAGTTGTTTTAGTTGTTTCAGTGGTTTTTGTTGTTTTTGTATTTTAATTGTCTTAGTTGTTTTAGTTGTTGTAGTTGTTTTAGTTGTTTTAGTTGTTTCAGTTGTTTCAGTTGTTATAGTTGTTTTAGTTGTTTTAGTTGTTACAAGTGTTCTAGTTGTTTTAGTTGTTTTAATTGTTTCAGTTGTTTTATTTGTTATAGTTGTTATAGTTGTTTTAGGTGTTATTGTTGTAATAGTTGTTTTAATTGTTATAGTTGTTTCGTTGTTTATGTTGTTTTTAGTTGTTTCAGTTGTTATTGGTGTTGTAGTTGTTCCAGTGGTTTTAGTTGTTTCAGTTGTTTTATGTGTTATAGTTGTTTTATGGGTTTTAGTTGTGCTCGGTGTTTTAGTTGTTTTAGTTGTTTTAGTTGTTATAGTTGTTATAGTTGTTATAGTTGTTTTAGTTGTTTTAGGTGTTATAGTTGTACTAGTGGTTTTTGTTGTTTTAGTTGTTATTGTTGTTATAGTTGTTTCAGTTGTTTTAGCTGTTTTAGTTGTTTTAGTTGTTCTAGTTCTAGTTGTTTAGTTGTTTTTGTTGTTTTTTGTTGTTGTAGTTGTTTTTGTTGTATTAGTTGTATTAGTTGTTTTAGTTGGTTATGTGTTTCAGTTGTTGTAGTTGTTTTGGTTGTTTTAGGTGTTGTAGTTGTTATATGTGTTATAGTGGTTTTAGGTGTTGTAGGTGTTGTAGTTGTTCTAGGGTCTTAGGTCGTTTAGTTGTTTTAGTTGATTAGGTATTTAAGGTGTCATAGGTGTTTTAGTTGTTTTTAGTTTTTCTAGTTGTTTTAGTTGTTATAGTTGTTTTAGTTGTTTTAGTTGTTTTAGTTGTTTTAGTTGTTGTAGTCGTTTTAGTTTTTTTAGTTGTTATAGTTGTTTTAGTTGTTGTAGTTGTTTTAGTTGTTATAGTTATTTTAGTTGTTATAGTTGTTATAATTGTTTTAGGTGTTATAGTTGTTCTAGTTGTTTTAGTTGTTTAGGTGTTTAAGTTGTTTTAGTTGGTCAGTTAATTAAGTTGTTATATGTGTTATAATTGTTTTAGTTGTTTTAGTTGTTTAGTTCTTTAGAGTTTCAGTTGTTTTAGGTGGTATAGGTGTTTTATAGGTGTTATAGGTGTTCTAAGTGTTATAGGTGTTAGGGTGTTTTGGTTGTTTTAGGTTTTTTAGTTGTTGTAGGTGTGTTAGTTGTTGTAAGTGTTTTAGTTGTTTCCGGTGTTTTAGTTGTTTTATGTGTTATAGTTGTTATAGTTGTTCCAGTTGTTTTAGTTGTTGTAGTTGTTTTAGTTGTTTTAGTTGTTGTAATTGTTTTAGTTGATTTATTTGTTTTAGTTGTTGTAGTTGTTGTAGTTGTTAACTTGTTTTATTTGTTTTAGTTGTTTAGTTGTTCAGTTGTTTTATTTGTTTTATTTGTTTTATTTGTTTAGTTGTTATAGTCGTTTTAGTTGTTCTAGTTGCTTTAGTTGTTTTTGTTGTTTCAGTTGTTATAGTTGTTTTAGTATTTTAATTGTCTTAGTTGTTTTAGTTTTTGTAGTTGTTTTAGTTGTTTTAGTTGTTATAGTTGTTATAGTTGTTTTAGTTGTTTTATTTGTTACAGTTGTTCTGGTTGTTTTAGTTGTTTTAATTGTTTCATTTGTTTTATTTGTTATACTTGTTATAGTTGTTTTAGGGGTTTTAGGTGTTATAGGTGTTTTAGGTGTTGTAGTTGCTCAGGTGTTTAAGTTATTTTAGGTGTTAAGGTGTTATAAGTGTAGTAAGTGTTATAGGTGTTATGGTTGTTTCAGGTGTTTTAGTTGCTTGAGTGTTTTAGTTGATTTAGTTGTTTCAGTTTGTTTAGCTGTTTTAGTTGTTTACTTGTTTTAGTTGTTCTATGGTTATAGTTGTTTTAGTTGTTTTTGTTGTTTTAGTATTTCAATTGTCCTAGTTGTTCTAGTTGTTGTAGTTGTTTTGGTTGTTCTAGTTGTTCTAGTTGTTCTAGTTGTTTTAATTGTTATAGTTGTTCACGTTGTTCTTGTTGTTTTTAGTTGTTTCAGTTGTTTTAGTTGTTGTAGTTGTTCCAGTGGTTTTAGTTGTTTCAGTTGTTATATGTGTTTTAGTTGTTCTATGTGTTTCAGTTGTGCTAGATGTTTTAGTTGTTTTAGTTGTTTTAGTTGTTATAGTTGTTTTAGTTATATAGTTGTTTTAGTTGTTATAGGTGTTTTAGTTGTTCTAGTTGTTTTGTTGTTTTAGTTGTTTTAGTTGTTATAGTTGTTTTAGTTGTTACAGTTGTTTTAGCTGTTATAGTTGTTTTAGTTGTTTTAGTTCTATTTGTTCTAGTTGTTTTGTTGTTTTTTGTTGTTGTAGTTGTTTTTGTTGTATTAGTTGTATTAGTTATTTTAGTTGTTTAGGTGTTTTAGTTGTTGTAGTTGTTTTAGTTGTTTTAGGTGTTGTAGTTGTTATATGTGATATAGTTGTTCTAGGTGTTTTAGGTGTTTTAGGTGTTGTAGTTGTTCTAGGTGTCTTAGGTCGTTTAGTTGTTTTAGTTGTTTAGGTGTTTAAGGTGTCATAGGTGTTGTAGGTGTTTATAGGTGTTCAAGGGGTTTTAAGTGTTCTAGGTGTTATAGGAGTTATTTGTTTTTTTAGGTGTTGTAGATATTTTAGGTGTTCTAGTTGTTTTATGTGTTTTATATTTTTTAGGTGTTTTCTTTGTTTAGTTGTTCATGTTGTTTTAGTTGTTCTAGTTGTTCTATTTGTTTTAGTATCTGGATTTTTTTTGGTTATAGTTGTTTTAGTTGTTGAAGTTGTTTTTGTTGTTTCAGTTGTTTTAGTTGTTATAGTTGTTGTAGTTATTTTAGTTGTTATAGTTGTTGTAGTTGTTTTAGTTGTTTTAGTTGTTATATTTGTTCTAGTAGTTTTAGTTGTTTTAGTTGTTATAGTTGTTTTAGTTGTTATAGTTGTTATAGTTGATTTAGGTGTTGTAGTTGTTCTAGTTGTTTTAGTTGTTTAGGTGTTTAAGTTGTTTTAGTTGTTCAGTTAATTAAGTTGTTATATGTGTTATAATTGTTTAAGTTGTTATAGTTGTTTAGTTGTTTAGAATTTCAGTTGTTTAGGTGTTATAGGTGTTTTTTATGTGTTATAAGTGTTTTAAGTGTTATAGGTGTTAGGGTGTTTTGGTTGTTTTAGGTGTTTTAGTTGTTGTAGGTGTTTTAGTTGTTGTAAGGTTTTAGTTGTTTTCGGTGTTTTAGTTGTTTAGGTGTTATAGTTGTTATAGTTGTTTAAGTTGTTTTAGTTGTTTTAGTTGTTATAGTTGTTTTAGTTGTTGTGGTTGTTTTAGTTGTTTTAGTTGTTGTAGTTATTTTAGTAGTTTTATATGTTTTAGTTGTTTTAGTTATTGTAGTTGTTTATTTGTTTTATTTATTTTAGTTGTTTTAGTTGTTCAGTTATTTAAAATGTTTTATTTGTTTTATTTGTTTAGTTGTTTTACTTGTTTCAGTTGTTTTAGTTGTTTTAGTTGATATAGTTGTATCAGTTGTTATAGTTGTTTTAGTATTTTAATTGTCTTAGTTGTTTTAGTTGTTGTAGATGATTTAGCTGTTTTAGTTGTTGTAGTTGTTATAGTTGTTTTAGTTGTTTTAGTTGTTACAGTTGTTCTAGTTGATTTAGTTGTTTCAATTGTTTCAGTTGTTATATTTGTTGTAGTTGTTATAGTTATTTAGGTGTTTTGGGTGTTATAGGTGTTTAGGTGTTGTAGTTGTTTTAGGTGTTGTATGTGTTTTAGTTGTTTCAGTTTCATGTGATTAAGGTGTTATAGGTGTTATAGGTGTTATATAGGTGTTATAGGTGTTTAAGTGTTCTATGGTTATGTTTTTTTTGTTAGTATAGGTGTTTTAGTTATTTTAAGTGTTCTAGTTGTTTATCGGTGTTGTAGTTTTTATAGGTGTTATAGTTGTTTTAGTTGTTTTAGTAATTTTAATTGTTTTAGTTGTTCTAATTGTTCTAGTTGTTCTAGTTGTTTCAGTTGTTTATGTTGTTTCTGTTGTTTCTGTTGTTTTAGTTGTTTTAGTTGTTATAGTTGTTGTAGTTCTCTCAGTGGTTTTAGTTGTTTCAGTTGTTCTATGTGTTTTAGTTGTTTTATGTGTTTTAGTTGTGCTAGGTGTTTTATTTGTTGTACTCGTTTTAGTGGTTATAGTTGTTATAGTAGTTTTAGTTGTTTTAATTGTTTTAGGTGTTCTAGTTGTTCTAGTTGTTTTAGTTGTTTTATGTGCTATAGTTGTTTTAGTTGTTATAGTTGTTTAAGTTGTTATATGTGTCATGGTTGTTATAGTTGTTTTAGATGTTTAGTTGTTTTAGGTGTTTTAGTTGTTTTAGGTGTTGTAGTTGGTATAGGTGTTTTAGTTGATGAAGGTGTTATAGGGGTTTTAGTTGTTAAGGTGTTTTATGTGTTTTCGTTGTTAGAGTTGTTTTAGGTGTTCTAGGTGTTTTAGGTGTTATAGGTGTTTTATAGGTGTTCTAGGTGTTATAGGTGTTTTAGGTGTTTACGGGGTTTAGTTGTTTAAGGTGTTATATTTGTTTTAGTTGTTATATTTGTTTTAGTTGTTTAGTTGTTTAGTTGTTTAGTTGTTTTAGTTGTTATAGTTGCTTTAGTTGTTGTAGTTGTTATAGTTGTTTTAGTTGTTTTAGTTGCTTTAGTTGTTTTAGTTGTTGTAGTTGTTTTAGTTGTTTGAGTTATTATAGTTGTTATAGTTGTTATTGTTGTTCTAGTTGTTATAGTTGTTATATTTCTTTTAGATGTTTTACTTGTTCTAGTTGTTGTAGGTGTGTTAGTTTTTTTAGTTGTTTTAGTTGTTTTAGTTGTTATAGTTGTTTTAGGTGTTATAGTTTTTTTGGGTGTTGTGGTTGTTTTAGGTGTTCTAGGTGTTTTAGGTGTTCTAGGTGTTATAGGTGTTGTATGTGTTATAGGTGTTAAGTTGTTCTAGTTGTTTTAGTTGTTTTAGGTGTTTTAAACGTTATAGTTGTTTCTGTTGTTTTAGTTGTTGTGGGTGTGTTAGTTGTTTCAAACGTTTCAGTTGTTTCAGTTGTTTTAGTAGTTGTGGGTGTGTTAGTTGTTTTAGTTGTTTTAGTTGTTTAGTTGTTTAGTTGTTATAGTTGTTATAGGTGTTATAGTTTTTTGGGTGTTGTAGTTGTTTTAGGTGTTCTAGCTGTTCTAGGTGTTTTAGGTGTTATATGAGTTTAGGTGTTTTAAGTATTTTTGTTGTTCTTGTTGTTTTAGTTGTTTTAGTTGTTCAGAATGTTTTTAGTTGTTATAGTTGTTTCAGTTGTTGTGGGTGTGTTAGTTGTTTTAGTTGTTTTAGTTGTTTTAATTGTTTTAGTTGTTGTAGTTGTTCTAGTTGTTTAGTTGTTTTAGTTGTTTGAGTTGTTTTAGTTGTTTCAGTTGTTTTAGTTGTTCTAGTTGATTGGTTGTTTTCGGTGTTCTAGTTGTTTTAGGTGTTATAGTTATTTTAGTTGTTTAGTTGTTTTAGTTGTTTCAGTTGTTTGAGTTGTTTGAGTTGTTGTAGTTGTTTTAGTGGTTATAGTTGTTTTAGTTGTTTAGTTGTTTTAGTTGTTATAATTGTTTTAGTTGTTTGAGTTGTTTTAGTTGTTTCAGTTGTTTTAGTTGTTTTAGTTGTTGTAGTTGTTCTAGTTGTTTAGTTGTTTTAGTTGTTTTAGTTGTTATTGTTGTTTTAGTTGTTTTAGTTGTTGTAGTTGATTAGTTGTTTTAGTTGTTTTAGTTGTTTTAGTTGTTGTAGTTGGTCTAGTTGTTTAACTGTTTTAGTTGTTTTAGTTGTTTTCGTTGATATAGTTGCTAGTAGTTTTCGTTGTTTCAGTTGTTTAGTTGTTTTAGTTGTTATAGGTGTTCTAGTTGTTTAGTTGTTTCAGTTGTTTTATAGGTGTTTTAGTTGTTTTAGGTGTCATAGTAGTTCTAGGTAATTTAGGTGTTTTAGGCGTTTTAGTTGTTTAGGTGTTATAGGTGTTATATGTGTTTTAGGTGCTTAGTTGTTTTTTAGGGGTTTTGTTGTTATAGTTGTTTCAGTTGTTTTAGTTGTTTAATTTTTTTAGTTGTTTTAGTTGTTTCAGTTGTTTTAGTTGTTGTAGGTGTGATTGTTTTAGTTGTTTTAGTTGTTCCAGTTGTTATAGTGTTTCTAGTTGTTTTAGTTGGTATAGGTGTTATAGTTGTTTAGGGGTTTCAGGTGTTTTAGGTGTTCTAGTTGTTTTAGGTGTTTTAGTTGGTGTTGGTGTTTAGTTGTTCCTTGGGTTTTAGTTGTTTGCGAGGTTTTAGTTGTTATAGGTGTTATTGTTGTTTTAGTTGCTTTAGTTGTTAGAATTGTTTTGGTTCTTATAGTTGGTTCAGGTGTTGTAGTTGTGTTAGTTGTTGTAGTTGTTTTAGGTGTTTTAGTGGTTTTTGTTGTTTAGGTGTTTTAGTTGTTCTAGTTGTTTTAGTTGTTTGAGTTGTTTTATTGGTTATAGTTGTTATAGTTATTTTGGGTGTTATAGTTTTTTTGGGTGTTGTAGTTGTTCATGGTGTTCTAGGTGTTATAGGTGTTATAGGTGTTTTAGGTGTTTAAGGTAATTAGTTGTTCTAGTTGTTTAGTTGTTTAAGTTGTTTTAAATGTTTTTAGTTGTTTCAGTTGTTCTAGTTGTTTCAGTTGTTCTAGTTGTTGTAGGTGTGTTAGTTGTTTTAGTTGTTGTAGTTGTTTTAGTTGTTATAGTTGTTCTAGTTGTTTTAGTTGGTATTGGTGTTATAGTTGTTAAGGTGTTTTAGGGGTTTAGGTGTTCAAGTTGTTATAGCTGTTTCAATTGTTTCAGTTGTTTCAGTAGTGTTAGTTGTTATAGTTGTTATCGTTGTTTTAGGTGTTTAGTTGTTGTAGTTGTTTTAGTTGTTATAGTTGTTTTAGTTGTTTTAGTTCTTTTAGTTGTTACAGTTGTTTAGTTGTTTTGGTTGTTCTATGTGTTTTAGTTGTTCTAGTTGTTTTAGTTGTTTAGGGGTTTCAGTTGTTTCAGTGGTTTTAGTTCTTTAAGTTGTTATATGTGTTATAGTTGTTATAGTTGTTTTAGTTGTTTAGTGTTCTAGGTGTTTCAGTTGTTTTAGGGTTATAGTTGTTCTAGGTGTTATAGTTGTTTTAGGTGTTATAGGGGTTTTAGTTGATTTAGTTGTTTAGGTGTTTCAAGTGTTTTCGTTGTTATAGTTGTTATAGATGTTCTAGGTGTTTAGGTGTTATAGGTGTTTTATAGGTGTTATGAGTGGTTTAGGTGTTCTAGGTGTTCAGGGTGTTTTTGTTGTTCTAGGTGTTTCAGTTGTTGTAGGTGTTTTAGTTGTTGTATGTGTTTTCGGTGTTCTAGTTGTTTTAGGTGTTTTAGTTGTTGCTGTTGTTTTAGTTGTTTTAGTTGTTTAGTTGTTTCAGTTGTTTCAGTTATTTTAGTTATTGTAGTTGTTTTAGTTGTTATAGGTGTTTTAGTTGTTTTAGTTGTTTTAGTTGTTTTAAATGTTTTAGTTGTTAAGGTGTTTAAATTGTTTTAGGTGTTTTAGGTGTTTCAGGTGTTTTGTTTGTTCTAGGTGTTTTAGTTGTTCTAGGGGTTTTAGCTCTTTATGTGTTTTAGTTGTTTAGTTTATTTAGTGGTTTTAGTTGTTTAATTTGTTTAGTTGTTCAAGTTGTTTTAGTTGTTCTAGTAGTTTCAGTTGTTTTACTTGTTTTAGTTGTTTTAGCTGTATTAGTTGTTATAGGTGTTTTATTTGTTTTAGGTGTTCTAGTTGTTGATTGTGTTTTTTAGTTGTTTAAGGTTTCTAGTTGTTATTTGTGTTTTAGTTGTTTTAGGTGTTATAGTTTTTTAGGTGTTTTAGTTGTTCTAGGTGTTTTAGTTGTTTTAGGTGTTTTAGATGTTTTAGTTGTTATAGTTGTTATAGGTGTTTAAGGTGTTATAGCTGTTTCTAGGTGTTTTATAGGTGTTATAGTTGTTTCCAGTGTTTTGGGTTTTATAGGTGTTTATGTTTTCTTAGGTGTTTTAGTTATTTTAAGTGTTTAGTTATTCTATGTATTCAAGTTATTTAAGGTGTTTTAGTTGTTTTAGTTTTTTTAGTTGTTTTAGTTGTTTTAGTTGTTCTTGTTCTAGTTGTTTTAGTTGTTTTAGTTGTTTATGTTGTTTTTGTTGTTTTTTGTTGTTTCTGTTGTATTAGTTGTTTTAGTTGTTTTATTTGTTTAGGTGTTTTAGTTGTTTTAGTTGTTTCAGTTGTTTTAGTTGTTTTAGGTGTTGTGGCCGAGTGGTTAGCGTATCCGACTGCAGTGTCGGCCTCTGGTGCTGCATGTCGCGAGTTCGAGCCTCGGCAGGGACACGGCGGTCTTGTGACGGGGAGATTGGGCTCCTTCCCCCTCTGTGTCTGCCTAACCTAGCCACCCCCCTAACTAGGGGGAAACGGCTGTATGTCTATACATACATACATACAGTTGTTTTATGTGTTATGGTTGTTTTAGGTATTGTAGGTGTTTTAGCTGTTGTAGTTGTTTTAGGTGTTTAGGTGTTTTAGGTGTTTTAGTTGTTATAGTTGTTTAGGTGATTAAGGTGTTATAGATGTTTTAGGTGTTTATAGGTGTTCTAGGTGTTTTAATGGTTCTAGGTGTTATAGGTGTTTTTTGTTTTATTAGGTGTTGTAGATATATAAGGTGTTTTAGTTATTCTATGTGTTTAAGTTATTCTAGGTGTTATAGTTGTTCTAGTCGATTTAGTTATTTAGTTTTTTTAGTTGTTCTAGTTGTTCTAGTTGTTTCAGTTGGTAGTTTTTTTTGGTATAGTTGTTTTAGTTGTTGTAGTTGTTTTAGTTGTTTCATTTGTTTAATTTGTTATAGTTGTTTTAGTTGTTTTAGTTGTTGTAGTTATTTAGTTGTTGTAGTTGTTTTAGTGGTTTTAGTTGTTTAGTTGTTTTAGTTGTTTTAGTTGTTATAGTTGTTTTAGTTGTTATAGTTGTTATAGTTGTTTTAGGTGTTTTAGTTGTTATAGTTGTTTTAGTTGTTATTAGGTGTTTAAGTTGTTTTAGTTGTTTAGTTGTTTAAGTTGTTATATGTGTTATGATTGTTTCCGTTGTTTTAGTTGTTTAGTTGTTTAGGTGTTTCAGTTATTCTAGGTTTTAAAGGTGTTATATAGGCGTTACAGGTTATTTCGTGTTATAGGTGTTAGTTTTTTTTGTTGATTTAGGTGTTTTAGTTGTTATAGGTGTTTTAGTTGTTTTAAGAGTTGAAGTTGTTTTCGGTGTTCTAGTTGTTTTAGGTGTTATAGTTTTTATAGTTGTTTTAGTTGTTTTAGTTGTTGTAGTTGTTTTCGTTGTTTTAGTTGTTTTAGTTGTTTTAGTTGTTGAGTTGTTTTAGTTGTTTTAGTTGTTCAAGTTGTTTTAGTTGTTTTGTTGTTTTATTTGTTTTAGTTGTTATAGTTGTTTCAGTTGTTTTAGTTGTTTTAGTTGTTATAGTCGTTTAGTTGTTTTAGTTGTTTTAGTTGTTTCAGTTGTTGTAGTTGTTTTAGTTGTTCTATGTGTTTTAGTTGTTCTAGTTGTTCTAGTTGTTTTAGGTGTTATAGTTGTTTAGGTGTTTTAGTTATTTTAGGTGTTAAGGTGTTTAGGTGTTATATGTGTTTAAGGTGTTATAGTTGTTTAAGGTGTTTTAGTTGTTTGAGTGTTTTAGTTGTTTTAGTTGTTTTAGTTTATTTAGTTGTTTTAGTTGTTTTTGTTTTAGTTGTTCTAGTTGTTTTAGTTGTTTTAATTGTTTCAGTTGTTTTAGTTGTTGCAGTTGTTATAGTTGTTATAGGTGTTTCAGGTTTCATAGGTGTTCAAGGTGTTGTAGTTGATTTAGGTGTCGTAGGTGTTGTAGTTTTTTTAGTTGTCATGTGTGATTAAGTTGTTTTAGGTGTTTCATGTGTTATATAGGTGTTATAGGTGTTTTAAGTGTTCAAGTTTTTTTTTGTTGTTATATGTGTTCTAGTTATTTTAGGTGTTTTAGTTGATTTAGGTGTTAAAGTTGTTATATGTGTTATTGTTATTCTAGTTGTTTTAGTTGTTTTAGTTGTTTTAGTTGTTCTAGTTGTTCTAGTTGTTCTAGTTGTTTTAATTGTTATAGTTTTTTTCGTTGTTTCTGTTGTTTTTAGTTGTTTTAGTTGTTTTAGTTGTTTTAGTTGTTGTAGTTGTTCCAGTGGTTTTAGTTGTTTTAGTTGTTTTATGTGGTTTAGTTGTTCTAGTTGTTTCTGTT
>SDVV010002450.1:0-23021 GCA_016164225.1 Gammarus roeselii | reverse complement strand
TCAGAACACAAAAAACACCTTACACCGACCACAGCTGAACTAGAACTGAGCGAAACGTGGGCTGCAGCATGTGGACCACGTGATCGAATTGATCATTGCCATAGACCGACAGCTAATTATTGCCAGATATCACTAGAAACCTGCTAAAGGAGATCAAATTTACTACTGAAATACTCGTTCTGCATAAATAATACGAAATAAATCATCTATCATTACATAAATTGTGTTTATTTCACCTTCTTATGTAAAAATACCGGAAATCTCAAAAATCCATAATAATTTTTCCAGTGCTGTATGTGACATAAGTCTGTATTAACATATATGCGTAATAAATACACACATTCGGTAATATACACATATGTTAATACACACATATGTGACAAAAGTCCGTATTACCATTTGTGTGTATTAACATATGTGTGTATTAAATACACAAATATATTAATACAAACTTATGTGACAAGTCTGTATTACCATATGTGTGTATTAAATATACACATATGTTAATACACACATGTGTGACATAAGTCTGTATTAACATATGTGTGTATTAAAAACATACATATGTGTGTATTACCATAATTGTGTGTCAAATACACACATATGTTAATACAGACTTATGTCACATATGTGTGTATTAACATATGTCAATACAGACTTATGTCACATATGTGTGTATTACCATACGTGTGTATTTAATACACACATAAGTTAATACACACATATGTTAATTCACACATATGTTACACAAGTTTGTATCAAAATATGTGTGTATTAACATGTGTGTGTAATAAATACAAACATATATTAGTAAACACATATGTGACATAAGTCTGTATTACCATATGTTATTACACACATATGTGACATAAGTCTGTCATAACATATGTGTTTATTAACATATGTGTGTATTTAATACATACATATGTTAATGCACACATATGTTAATACACACATACGTTAACAACACACATATATTAATACAAACTTATGCCACATATATGTGTATTAACCTATGTGTGTATTTAGTCCACAAAGATCATAATACACACATATTTTAATACAGAAATATGTCACATATGTTAATACACACATATCTTGACACAGACTTATGTCACATATGTTAATACAAATTTATGTCACATATGTGTGTACTAACATTTGTGTGTATCTATTGCACACATATGTTAATACAGACTTATATCACATATGTGTGTATTACCATATGTTTACATTATAATATGTATGTATTTAATACACACTTGTGTTAATACCCGCAAATGTTAATACACACAAGTTAATACACACATATGTGACCTAAGTCTGTGTTAACATATGTGTGTAATTATTTAATACATAAATATGTTAATACAGACTCATTTCACATATGTGTGTATTAACATATGTGTGTATTAAATACACACATATGTTGATACACACGATGTTAATACAGACTTATGTCACATATGTGTGTTTCAACATATGCGTGTATTAACTTTATGTATATTAACACATGTGTGTATTAAATACACAAATATGTTAATACAAACATATGTTAATATTCACATATGTGGCATAAGTCTGTATTAACAAATGTAGGCAATAAATACACATATGTTAATACACACATATGTGACATATGTCTGTATTATTATATGTGTGTATTAACGTATTTGTGTAATAACATATGTGTGTACTAAAATATGTGTGTATTTAATACACATATATGTTTTTACACACATATTTCAATACAGACTTATGTCACATATGTTAATACAGACTTTTGTCACATATGTGTGTATTAACATATGTGTGTATTAAATACACACAAATGTTAATACAGACTTATATCACATATGTGTGTATTTAATACACACATATGTTATTACACACATATGTTGACACATGTGTATTAAAATATGTGTGTAATTAATTCACACATATGTTATTACACACATATATTAACATATGTGTATTAACATCTGTGTGTTTTGATAACACGAATATGTTAATACACAAATGTTAATACAGTAGTAGCTGATCAGATATTCCTCCACCCTTATATCGCCCTTCACCGTCCTCTGCATCATGCGTCATTTGAGTTCGTTCTGAAAGATTTAATCTCAGAAGTCGATTCAAACACTATCTACGAAAGCAGCTTCAAGCTATGCCCGATTGAGAAATGTTAACTACTACGGTAGTCACCTGTTTAGATGATTTGTCTGGTAATATAGACATCAGTTTCTCTGATAACCTCTTTACGTTTTCCCAGGTAAAGCCATAGTACCACATTTGTGTACATTAATTTATAGAAAGTGAATTTGAAGTTGGGATCCAGTCAGGTAACCCATAG
Organism: Gammarus roeselii; assembly: GCA_016164225.1. NCBI lineage: Eukaryota > Metazoa > Arthropoda > Malacostraca > Amphipoda > Gammaridae > Gammarus > Gammarus roeselii. The sequence continues at coordinate 20,668 of SDVV010002450.1, read as the reverse complement.
GCTTAGTGAAAGTAGTCAGCGTATATTATTAGTCAAAGAATGAAGGGACTGTCTCCGCAGAGTGGTATTGCGTGCACGATATTTGAGAACAGGATTGAAGAAAATATTTTATTTATTTCATCAAAATATTTCATATGTTATCAATTACTACTGCCATTCTTGAGTATGTGTGGAATTTTTAGGGTTGGGTCCTAATGAATTTTAGGGTTTGATCTTAATGATATGCTTGACCCAAGGAGGTTGAATTACGATAGAATTCATGTTTAAATTTAGTTTATTGGTGAAATCTGACATAGTGCAATTCAAATTGTAGCACCACATTGAAGATCCAAGTAGTCATTTTAATAAAAGAAAAACAGTGAACGTGGTGACTGATTACTTTAAATGACCAATTAGATTATGTAATCACGACCATACAAAATATGGGGCGAGAATATTATCCCTAAATTTAATCCTACATGTGTCGTGTCAATTTATAAAATAGTCTCCTGTTATTATGGTTGGGTGTTCATGTCACTCTGGCTCTGGACAGAAGAGGCGACAAGGACTTTGTCGCCGTGGTGGGCCTGGCAGACAAAAAGAAAAAAATGAACAATTTTCTTACAGTAGTTGTAGAACTTGTGGAATACCTTAAAAACTAAACTCAGCCAAACAAAACGATCAACACCACTGATCGAACAAAAACTAAACACAGTTAACCGACCAATGACACTGGTCGAGCAAAAACAAAGAGTGCAGGGTGCACTAGAATGTGAGCATTACCTTGGTACAACCTGTTGGTGCCTCTGATGGAGGCTGAATGAGGGTTAGCCTGGCGGTCGGGCCTGAGCCTCTGGCCTTGCCGACACGTGATTGGCTACAGCTAGACGGGGCAGACTGCTGATGTGGCTGCGCCAATTATTCGCTATTTCTTATGCAAAACTTGTCTACATACGTTTTAAACTGTATATATGTTGCTATTTGAACTAAAGCTAGTAATGAGCGAAAACTTTTACTTTAATTTGTCTGTAGTTCTAAATTTGAAAACCCTCCTTTAATCCTGGACTTAGCATTTCATGATCCCTGTGCCGCTTCCCATATGCTGATTGGCTTCGCATCCACTCCTTGTTGCCGCTCTTGGCGCTGATTGGTGGCGCCAGAAATCCTTATTGCTGAATGGTTACTTGCAGTATATGCCGGGAACTTTGAGCTGGAGTCCCGCACTGCTTGATGACAAGTTGACGTGCGGAGGGATTCCCGCAGCCAGAGGGAAAACTGCAGTTGACGTGCGGAGGGATTCCCGCCGCCAGAGGGAAAACTGCATCTACGACACATTTCCAGTGGGAGTTAATACAGTAGTCTAAATAATAATACCTTTATTTTAAAAGAAAATTGATTATTTGCAGGGAGTGAATTGTGCGATAGTTGTTGTGAAGGAGAGCAATGCAGAACTCGACTTCGCGAGCTCTTACAAATTGGAAGATTCAGCAGGGTTCATAAGGATTTATATACATGCTGAAATTCTTCTCTAGCTGACACACAATAAAATCAGGCTTGGCTGTCACGTGGTTTATGATATTATTTATCTTATATATGTATATCAATTATCAGTTATCAGAATATCTTTAGCTAGCTTTTGGCATAAAAGCTGGAGAGGGCATTAATATTCTTAGATTGCATTAAAATATTTCTACATTACCTACCTTTATTACACTATTTAGCCACATAGAATCACCAAATCAGGCTACATCGAATACAGCCTGGTGCTGTACTCTGGACAGACCAGTTCCACACCTTGACAAGGTATGGTGATTCATTAATAATTTATCAACCTTTGGGTGATGTTAAATATTTTTTATTAATGAAATGTAATTTACCCTTTTTTTACTCAAAAAGTTAATAGTGAATGAGCTTCTGTGAGCAACAATAGTTTAAGTGAACCTGTGCTTTCACTTTCAGGGCACAATCTGACTCCAAGTTATGTAATCCTTTTCTTACAAATGAGGTTGAGTATTATGGGCAAGCACCAAAAAACAGACACAAGGACAATAAGGCACGAGGGCGAGTAAGTAAAATCTTTGGTATTGATCCCAACTTAACTGAATGATGATATCCAAGGTAAATATAGAAGTGGAAAAGAAGGAAGATAGGAAAGCCGGCAAAAAATCTTGGTGGCATCGTTATCCTCGGAGGGACACCCTTTTTTGGAATTTTTATGACTTGAGGATTCAGTTTTCTTCTCGCCTGAAGATGTTTATGTGCAGCAGGCTGAAAGACAGCGGGCTGAAAGGCAGCGGGCTGAAAGGATGTCTTCTGTGGAGCAGTATCCAAGGTAAGCCTAAGTTGCGCTGGCCCAGGCTGTCTAGCCTAGCAACAGTCTATCTATAGGTTTGGATTATTCAATATAGCTTCGGCTGTGTCTTTCTTTGCCTCTGTGGCCACGGTTTCACTTTCTGTATGTTTATGCCGGGATATAATACTACTGCCACGAGAACTCGGATTTTGTCCGACTCACAGAAGTGTCTAGAAAAAACCGCTCAGCTTGTTGCCAGATTTTTGTAAAAATATTTCTCTGAATCTTTTATTCCTTCTGATGCATGTTCCATGGCTTTTGGTGCGTGGTATACATATTTATTTAGTCTAAATAAATATTTGTTGCACTGCCATTATGGTTGTAAGCAGTTTGTATTAGCTGAACGGAAATGTTGCAGCTACCTACAGAGAGATGCAACAATGAGATCAAAAGATGCGATTGCTTAATAGTAATGGGTGCTTGTGATGCACGTATAATGTGTTTAGTGTTATTAGGATAATATAGGGTCAATTAAGGACCTCTACATCACTCCCCATTTGAACTGCAGCCAGGGATGCAGTATTATTTTCTCCTTTGCTCGTCTTACGTCCAAATGCGCTGCGTTAATTACATGTTGAGGTGATCTGGTGCTCCTACTGCTCTGCCAGACCTGGTGGTTTGAGTGAACAACCTGACTTGAGGTTGTGGGTTTATTTGTACTCGCCGTCCTGTGAGGGCTTGTTGTGGAAAATTTGCTGGTTGTCTGGTAGTCTGGGTTCGTGGCGCGTGCCGGTCCTCTGGACGTGCTGCGTCTGGTGTGGGAACTCGGACTGGGCCTGGTGTGGTTGACGGAACGTTTCCGATTTTTATTCTGACATGGGAATGTCTTTCAGAGAATACGTCGTCTATGCCATGGGCCGCTTTCAAACGAGAGATATGGGCATTGTCGGTTTTGCCTCTTCGCTTGATGGTGTAGCGTGTCGGTGCTCGTTGAACTATCTCAAACGGTCCTTCGTATGGTGCTTCGAGCGGGCGCCGTACTCTGTCGTTGCGGACAAAGACGTGCGTCACTGTTTTGAGTTTAGGGTCGAGGTGCCCATCTGCTGGTTGAATTAGTCGGGACTGTGCCGGACCAACTTCGTTCATGAAGCTTTGGAGTCTCTGGTTGTACTCGGTGATATCGGTCAGTGCAGGATTGCGGTTTCTGACCAACAGGTCACATGGAAGTTGCAAATTTACTCCAAACATGAGTTCTGCTGCTGTATAGCCGATGTCCTCTTTTACTGCGGTTCGCATGCTTAGGAGGATGAGTGGAAGGTTTTTCCACCCAGTGTTGAGGATCTGCCGGTGTTTTTAATGCATCCTTGACTCGGCGGAGGAGTCGTTCGATCAAGCCATTGGTCTGAGTGTGGTAAGCTGGTGGTCCTGATTCGCACCAAACCAAGGGTTTCCATGAGACTGGTCCATAATGCTGATTCAAACTGAGGACCGCGGTCTGTGGTGATGCTGATGGGGCAACCATAGCGTGAGATCCAGGTGGCAAGAAAAGCTCTGCTGACTGTATCTGCTCGTGCATCTTCGATGGGACAGATTTCAGGCCAGCGGGTATGTCTGTCGATCATGGTGAGTAGGTATTGGTACCCCTCATTGTGGGGTAAGGGTCCCACGAGATCGAGATGTGCCTGCGCAAACTTTCCTCCTTCTGGTGGTATGGTTTGTGATGGAACAAAGTTGTGACGACTTATTTTGCCTTTTGACAGTTTGTGCACTGCTCACACCATTGTCGGATGTCTTTCTTCGTGGCTGGCCACACATAACGCGTGGCAAGTTTCTGAACTGTGGCACGCTTCCCAGGATGGGCGGTGTTGTGCACTTTATGGAAGAATTCCTTGCGCATTGTTTTTGGAATGTAAGGTCAGCACACATTATCATGTGCGTGCATGTAAATTCCATCAACTTGTTGTAGGCGGGAGGTTGAATCCTCGTCCTCGAGTAGTGCTTTCAACACTTGGTCTTGAAGCTGTTCAGTGCGAAGTCGTTCTTCATCAATGTCCGTGAATATTGTTGTGAGAAGGTAATCGCGATCCTCATCGATTGGTTCAGGAGGCAGTTGCGTGACGCGTTCCTCTTGATCATGACATCGTGACAAGGCATCTGCAGCTTGGTTCGTTTCTCCAGCAATGTGCCGGAAATCAGTTGTGAACTGACTGATGTAGGAGAGTTAGCGGCTCTCCCGAGAAATGTCTCGTTCCTGTCGTTTGTGAAGTGCACCAACCAATGGTTTATGATCGGTGATGATGGCAAAGTCTATGCCTATGTAGAGGTCCTTTAATGACCCTACATTATCCTAATAGCACTAAACGCATTATACGTGCATCACAAGCACTATCACGATTAAGCAATCGCATCTTTTGATCTCATTGTTGCATATCTCTGTAGGTAGCAACGACATTTCCGTTCAGCTAGTACAAACAGCTTCCAACCATAATGGCAATGCAACAAATATTTATTTTAGCTAAATAAATTTGTATACCCACGCACTAAAAGCCATGGAACATGAATCAGATGGAATAAATGATTCAGTGAAATATTTTTACAAGTTTCAGTGGAATATTTTTACAAGTTTCAGTGGAATATTTTTACAAAAATTCAGAGAAATATTTTTACATGAATCTGGCAACAAGCTGAGCGGTGTTTTTCCACTTTTCGCTTGGCGGGTCGGAGAAGATCGTCGTTTCTCATGGCAGTTTCATAATAGCAACAAAATTAAGGAAGTGACATCGTGGTCACCGAATTAAGTGTTCCCTTAAGACCTGGCCAACCATATAAAAAAAACTATAGGCGCACCTTGGATACTGCTCCACAGAAGACAGCCTTTCACCCCCTGCTACTGAGGCCATGAGGACACCCGTCTTCAGGCAAGATTGAAATAATTCTGGCCCAACCTAGGAACCTGGACACAAATTTCCCCAAAGACGACGCCAATAAGATACTTATGCTGCCTTCCCTATCAAATCTTCTTTTCCCCTTCTATATTATCCTTGGACAACCATAACCCAGTTAAATGGGGTAATATATATGCAAAAAGATACTTGTGCCTTTTTGTCCTTGTGTCTGTTAATTGGTGCTTGCCCATAATACTCAACCTCATATGTAATAAAAAAATAACTTGGAGTCAGATTGTGCCTTGAAAGTGAAAGCACCATATATTTGAATTCTAATCGCTCACAGAAGCTCATTCTTTATTAACTTTTTGACTAACCAAAATAAGGGTAAATTACTCCTCATTAATCAATATTCACCTTACAAACACCTAAACCTATCATGAAGTAGCGGAAATGCTTCACTGATATATAAGCTGCAAGCAATTCTCGACCAAAGGTGGAGTATTTCCTTTCCCTTGGCTGTAGTTTCTTGCTGAAGAAAGCTAGCGGTCTCCATTCTTTGTCTTGGAGCTGCTGTAGCACTGCCCCCACTGTGGTGTTGGGAGCATCCACTGCAATCGCAATTGGTGCATCAGGCAATTGGTGATGAAGCATTGTTGCTTGAGCTAGTGCTTCTTTTGCATTTTCAAATGCCTGGTTTGTTTCGGGCTCCACTCAATTTTGTCATTCTTTCTGGGTTTCCCCGATAGAAGTGTGTTAAGTGGTGCCATGACTGAGGCAATGTCATGCAAGAATCTGTTGTAAAACTGTATCGTTCGACAGAATGTTCGAAGCGTTCTGATGAACACGGGCTTCTCAAAATAGTTGATAGCCTTGACCTTCTTGGGCAACGGTAGAATTCTCTGTGAGGTTATTCTGTGTCCAAGAAAGTCCACTTCGGGGCGTCCAAATTCACTTTTGAGATGCTCAGTCTCATTTGAGCTGGCAAATAGTATGTCATCCACGTAGTTGAAGATCGTGACTGGGCGTCCTGCGACGGATATGTCATGGAGGACTGTGTCGAAAAATCGTTGAAAGGTTTGAGCTGCACCGCTGAGGCCATAGGGCATGCGAGTGAACTCAAAAGATCTGAAAGGGATGAGGATAGCCGTTTTGGGTATGCTTTCCTCGTCCATGGGGATTTGGAAGTAGGCACTGGCAAGGTCAACCTTTGAGAAGATGTTTTTTTCCTGCCAGTTGTGCTGAAAAATCTTGCAGGTGTTTTAGGGGGTAGCTATCGCGTACTGTCTAGAAAATAACTCTCCTGTAGTCTCCGCCGAATCTCCAGTCAACCTTCTTGGGTACCACATGTAATGGTGAGGCCCAAGGGCTTTTACTGGGTCGGATGATCCCATCCTTTAGCATTCCTTATATGGCTTCTTTTGCCGGGTCTGCGACTTTTGGATTAAGTCGCCTGGGGCGAACGAATACTGGTTGTACCGTTGTTGTGATGATGTGTCTCACATCATGCTTAGGTTTGGTCAATACAGTGTTAGGCATTGTGATGGTTTTGTGTTTTTCTAATAATTTTCTAAAGCAGTCTGGGTCGTCTCCTAGGGTGTTGAGTGTTGCACCGGCTAAAGCCAGACCTGCGGAGGCAGTCAGGCTCGTGGAGGTATCCATAAGCCGCCTGTTATGTATAGGTTTGGATTATTCAATATAGCTTCGGCTGTGTCTTTCTTTGCCTCTGTAGCCACGGTTTCACTTCCTGTATGTTTATGCCGGGATACAATACTACTGCCACGAAAACTCGGATTTTGTCCGACTCACAGAAGTGTCTAGAAAAACCCCGCTCAGCTTGTTGCCAGATTTTTGTGAAAAAAAATCTCTGAAGCTTCTATTCCTTTTGATGCATGTTTCATATCTTTAAGTGCGTGGTATTCATATTTATTTAGCCTCAATAAATATTTGTTGCACTGTCATTATGGTTGTAAGCAGTTTGTATTGGCTGAACGGAAATGTTGTAGCTACCTACAGAGAGATGCAACAATGAGATCAGAAGATGCGATTGCCTAATAGTTATGGGTGCTTGTGATGCACGTATAATGTGTTTAGTGTTATTAGGATAATCAAGGGTCAATTAAACCACTACAAACCTATTTATTTTCATGTTTATATACATCTTATTGGCCTGTAGAGGTCCCGAATTGACCTTACATTATACTATTAGCACTAAACACATTATAAGTGCATCACAAGCACCTAGTGCTATTAAGCAATTGCCTCTTTTGATCTCATTGTTCGCACCTCTCTGTATGTATGTAGCAACAACATTGCTATTCAGCTTGTACAAAGTGCTTCCAACCATAATTACAGTGCAACAAATATTTATTTAGGTTAAATGAATACGTATACCTACGCACAAAAAGTCATTGAACCTTTTCATCTGAAGGAATAAATAATTCAGATAAAAACCTTGAGACAAATATGGCAACAACGACTTCCCAGATAACAACCGAGAGGGCTTTCTTAATTCTCGGGAGCTCAATCAGGCAACACACGGTGTCTGTTTCTGTTTAAATCATGTGTTTTTTCTGGAACACATGTATTTAAATAGTCACAACCGTGTGTGTTATGACGATGGCTCTGCGAATGTTACAGATTCAAAGTGACATTGTGCTAGTGTATAATATATGATGGAGATATGGGCCTACTCAAGTGCTAGCTAGCTAGGCTAGGCTAGGCCAGGCCACAAGGACTTCACTTTTCCCTCTACCGTGTTTTACTGCAAGGGCATAGTACAATGCGGATAGCAGAGAATAAATTGAGTGTTGTATTTTAGGCTTGACAAGTATCAACATTAGACCTCTATCAAAAACTGGTCATACCATTTATTTCAGAAAAATAATTAGTAAATCACAATTCATGCTCATCATTACATGGCATTCATTTGTCTCTGGTAAAATTATTATTCAAGAGGTTCTTCCGATTTAGGATTATATCCTTAATACAACCAGAAGACGATGTAAGACCAATGTATCCAAATAGTAATTCAATTCCCGGTTCTTAATTCCCCACACAGAAATGTATGTGTCGGATTTCTTTCACAGTGTCATAACCTATATGCTATGTACAGATCGCACCTTAGCTAGAGCCTATGTAAGTCTAATCAACAACCCGCAATCAGCCACATCACTAACATATCCGATAAGCGCCTTTTTGCGGCAACCAAAATATATGCCCATTGTTTTCCCTACGATCGCAAAGCTATTAAGCCCTCATTTTCCTACTGAATCCTTCAAATTAACACACCAACATGGATGATCGACTCACCACCGGTCAACCTAGACCTGCAAATGTACCCTAAAGCCACTACTCCAACCAACGCGTACCGGCAGGAATTCCTTTGACTCCTCGAGGAAGAATATTTAGAGCACCGCCACATATACATTGACGGCTCCGAAACCGCGGACGGAGTGGGAGCCATTGCTGTGAGCGGGAACAGCCCACTCTCGTCCACCCTCCCACAAGAGGCTTCCATAATCTCTGCGGAGCTTCACGCACTCGAACTAGCCATCACCATTGCAAAAACACATCGCTTCCCCAAGTACGTCGCATTCGCAGGCAGTCTGAGTGTCTTCAACCAGCTTAAAACACTGCACTACGAACATCCAGTTCTACGTAAAATGCAGCACGATCTCTTTGTGATGACCGAGACGGGTCAGGCAGTGGAATTCTGCTGGATCCCCAGGCACGCGGGAATAAGAGGAAACGAACTTGCGGACTCGCTTGCTAAACTGGCATCTACTCACCAAGAACAATTTTTTTCAATACATTACCGGGACTGTTTCCCTATCACCAACTCCCATACAACATCCCGATGGGATGAAATGTGGCAACAGAGTGTACAAAAAATGCTTGCAGTCAAACCCTCAGTCGGAGAATGGGAAACAAAGTTCATTAATAGAAAGGACCAAGTGTTCATCAACCGCTTTTGCACGGGACACACGTGGATAACTCACAACCACCTGATGGATGTCGACATAGGACAAAACGCGCCACCCTGCTCCTGTTACCACCAAGTGGCTATCAGCGTGAAACATTTACTGATGGATGGCAACGCACTCGCGACAGCTCGACGAGCGTTACCAAATCCCCCGTGCAACCAACAAAGCCTCCTCACGGACCCAACCTACCGTAAAAAGCTTATCGTCTTCGGAAAACACACCGGACGATACGAGCTGTCCAAACCTCAAACACCTGTGCAAGTGAGGCGGTCTTTTTACCCCATCACGCACAAAAATAACAACACATTTTACAAAGATAAGCGTTAACGCTTTACTCTCTTGTACGCGCTAGTTCGCGGATATGCCACAATTGAAATATGCACTGACTTCATCTTGACATGACTAATCTTTTTCGCATGCGAGGCTGAGTGAACACACCTGAATCAACAACGGTCGCGTCCTACGGGGGAGCCTATTGTGACTCACGTTGAGGCTCTGGTTTAAATGAGGCTCAAATCAAATCAAATCTAACCTATCCATAAATATATGATGTAAATAATCTATATTTTCGGTTATGGTTAGGAGAATCGTCTCCAAACCATAACCGACAGTACAAGCAAGGTCACCTTCTTAACATACACAGGTGCCGCTGTCTGTCATTCGACCACAAACAACCAACTTCGGAAATAAGGGAGATAGCAGCCTTCGCGCTGCCAATGGTTCCCGCATAACCATATATATTGAGCGGCTGATGACCCTCAATATTGGCCTGCGAAATGATTTAACTTGGCCATTCATCCTAGCCCAGTTCAACCAATTATTTGTGCTGATTAGCTCGCCCATCTCATGCTTGCAGTAGACCTACATAATAGGCGGCTCATGGATGCCTCCACGAGCCTGACTGCCTCCGCAGGTCTGAATTTAGCCGGTGCAACACCCAACACTCTAAGAGACGACCCTGACTGCTACAGCAAATTTTTAGAGGAACACAAAACCATCACAATGCCTAACATTGCACTGCTAAAATCTAAGCATGATAAAGGACACATCATCACAACAACAAAACAACCAGTTTTTGTGCACCCCAGGCGACCTAATCCTAAAATTGCAGACTCGGCAAAAGAAGCCATAAAAAGAATAATGCATGATGGAATCATTCGACCAAGTAAAGGCCTTTGGGCTTCACCATTACATGTGGTACCCAAAAAGACTGGTTGGAGACTGCGGCAATTTAAGAAGTGTTAATTCCTAGACGGTTTGTGATAGCTACCCTCTGAAAAACCTGCAAGACTTCTCAGGCCAACTGGCAAGAAAAAAAACATCTGCTGCAAGGTCGACCTAGCCAGCGCCTACTTTTAAATCCCCATGGATGAGGAAAGCATCCCCACAACAACTATCACCACACCTTTTGGATGGCCTCAGCGGTACAACTGAATTTTTTCAATAATTCTTTGACTCAGTCCTCCGTGACATATCCGTCGCAGGACGCCCAGTCATATTCTTTAACTATGTTGATGACATCCTGATTGCCTGCTCAAATGTGACTGAGCATCTCCATGACCTCGAAGAACTTTTGACCAGACAAACAGCTCATGGGCTAGTCATTGACCCTCTCAAAGTAAGTTTGAACGCCCCGAAGTGGACTTCCTGGGACACAGAATAACCTCACAGGGAATTCTGCCGTTGTACGAGGTCAAGCTTTCAACGACTTTGAGAAGCCCGTTTTCATCATGACAGTAAACCTATAGGGACAAACATGAAACGGATAATTTAACAGCATTAATCTACGATTGTTCTAGACGCGAACCTAACAAGTAATATTATGTAGCAAACCTACTTCTAACACCTAAACTCGACCGCGGCACTGGTCGGCATGCAATACACAAGCGCTGCTCGCTGGCCTAGAGAGGAGTGCATTGTAGGGTGGCTCGAAGCGCGTGAGTGATGCAACGGACCGAACCAGAGCGGACCTGCTATTCAGATTTAATACTAGAGTGCAACACTAAAGGTGCCAGGCATGTTGTTATTTTAAATTGTTAAATTACTTGATAACTACAAGCTGTTCCTATCCTCCTATGGTAGGCTGGTGCTCTATGAGCTTAAACCTGTCAACAATTTTTTTTTGTTGCTAGAATGCAATGCAATGCCTAAATTTTAGACTTTGCTCTACTCCTGGACTATGCACTCCAAGCCCCAGCGCCCATCCTAGTTGCTGATTGGTTAGCGTCTAAATCCATTTTGCTGATTAGTTGCTGGCAGCGCTCGTCGAAATTTGTGTTTGCAGTCTTTACAGCTAATGTTGAAGTGGCATGCGGAGAAACTTTCGCAGTCAGGGAAAACTGCATCCAGTGGCAATGCTGCCAATGGAGTATGAACAATGGTTCGAAACCAACAGCAATATTCCTAAGAATTTTTTTTGTACATTAGTATCTTTAAAATAATGGTTGTGGGAGTGAGCAATGCGGAACTTGACTGCACGAGCTCATATACTGGAAAGTCCAATGTTCTAATAGATAATCACTGAATGCTATTTTGCTCACAAGTATATTTGATTAATCTGAACAAATCCAGTTCCTTTATCACTTCATCGTATCGAAGCTATTACGTCTGGCACTGCTGCTGTGGACACAACGGTAGTTGTCCTAGCCAGCCGCGAGGTGTTTCGTCGCACTCATCGAACATTCGTACTTTAATTAATCATCAGTAAGACATTCTGCCGACATGGCTGTGACAGAAAAAGAAGAAAGGGCGGAAATTATTAAAGTTTTATCATTATGTATTCTATGGTATACTATTAGCTCTGGAAACAATGTAGTTGGTAAAATGCTATTAAATGAATTTCCGTATCCAATGAGTGTAACCATGGTTCAATTGCTATCAATCACATTTTTTAGTGGTCCAGTCCTGAAACTTATGGGTGTTAGAAGACAAACAGACATAAGCTGGAAATATTACAAAATGATAATTCTTCCGCTAGCTCTAGGAAAATTTTTAGCATCGGTATTTTCGCATGTGAGTCTCTGGAAAGTTCCAGTCTCCTATGCTCACACAGGTAAGAAAATAAGTTTAAAATCTCAATTGCTAGCTGATTCAGTAACTTCGACTGGGGTGACTCCTGACAGTCATTAACCTGGGGCAGCTCCTTGCTTCCTTTTGTGGACACAAGCAATTGATGTATCCCATTATGGCTACAGGGCTGGAAAGAGCAGGTCTTTGTTAGTAATTAGCAGCTACAGACAGCTAGAAATGTTATGCAGATCAGAATTTTTAGAAAAATTGTCAAAGTGAGTGTGTTTTTCAGGTTTATGAAAATTTTGGTTTAGAAATGTCATTCCAATTGAAGCTTTGCCCAGTTTCCTATTGACTATGTTAAAATTTGGTTATGAGCTGTAGTTTGTTGGATAAGAAGAATTTTGGGAAGAAATATATGTTTATGATAATATAGGCTATGAATATACAACTACAGCTATTCACTAAATGTCATAAAACTGGTATAACTCCCTGGTGATAATTTGATAAATACATATTGTCAATTGGGTGAGCAAAAAATCCCGCACAAGCTGGGGCAGGAACAAATCCCCCCTCTCAGGGCAAGTATCAGCATGAATTCTTAGCATGGTTAGATTGATAATTTATCCCAGTTTAATTTTTGCTCAAAGTGCTTGCAAATATATGTCTAACTTTTTATATTAGTGTTTTTACTATAGATCACTAAAAAACCCAGAAAAAATTAGCTCTGAATCCTAAATATTGGTTTCAATTTGATGTAAATCACGTATGAAAAGAGTTATGGGGGAATATAAAATCAAGGGGTGCAATTCCCAGTGCTTCTTGATGGATGTGAACCCCAACCCTCTAACCCCTTCAGTTTTCCTTCAATTGTTATAAACTTTATTACTATTAAAGGTCATTTAATTGCAGTAAAGGTGAAGCAAGGTTACAAATGATTACACAACATTCTATGATATTAATTTGATAGTAGTGGTTATTACAGTAAATGTGTGAGACAAGCAAGAGAATGGAGAAAAGCCCACTCTCCTCCCATCAGATGTTTGTGGTACCAAGGTTCTCAATTAACTTAGCTAGAGGCCATTTTACCCATGTTTAAATACATGGCGAGCAAACGTTAACGCAAGCTGGCACAAGCCAGGCTAGGCTAGCCCCAAATGTGAGCAACTCAAATGATACCTACAGCAAGAAAAAGTCTTGTACAAGTCTATAAATTCATATGAACATGATAAATACACAAGACAATCAATAACTTGCTAACTCAAAAAAATTAATATACGTTGCTATGGGTGGATTCAATGATCAATGCCTAAATCCCATCTTAGAAAACACCAAATTCATTTCTAATATCCAGTGGCCAAAATATATGAATATACTGCAGTTTTTATAAAGGAAAAGACTATCCTTCTCTACAGTACACCAGCAGCATGCATGATGACTACCAGCACCTAACCCTAACTGTAAACAACTACAGCTGATATTAAGTGAAAATGTTGAGGTCACCTGCCACAGGCAAATTAATACCCTTATTGCAAAATTATTTGCATACTGCTAATTTAATCCAGCATTGCACTTACTGCTGCAGCACAATACCATATAAATAGCAGATGTATCTCTCACTGAATGTGTTGGTTGTTCCAGGTAAACTAATCAAATTTAATCAATGTCACCTAGTAAATAAATAAATTAATAATGAACAACTAATGAGCAAATAGAGCTAAATATCATTATGCTGAATAGCAAATAGTAAATAAGTATGATACTGAACACCAAGGTTGATTCAGTCTGAACCATGCAGTATATTTGAGCTCTATCTAATTTTGTCAGCAATCAGATTTATCTCTGTCTGATGATTACTAATAGTAGCTAGCGTTGACCGGGGTGACTCCCCGCAGTCAAAAACCCGAGGTGACTCCCCGCACCCCCCTTTTGGGTACCAAAACCTTGGAAATTGCAATGTTTGACTACAGGACTTGAAAGAGCAGGTCTTTGTTAGTAAGTATCAGCTACTTGTAGAAATTCAATGCGCGCACAGAATGGATGAAAAATCACCAAAGTGAAGGTGTGTTTTCAAGTACCCAATAATTTTGTTTCTTAAAAATTGACGTTCCGCAAACTTTATTGCTGTGGCTAGAGTTTTCATTGGATTAGGGCCAAATTCGGCGGTGATACTCAGAATATGTTGTAGTTCGTTGAATATGAAGGATTTTGGGAAGAAATGTAAACTTTTGTAATATACAAGTATACAACTGCGGGGAGTGAAAAAAAAATTGGGGGTGACTCCCCCCACATATTTTATTGAATATCTTTGTTTTTCTTCAATGAAAATAATTAAATGCAATTCTACAAACATATAATGGCATTTGAAAATAAGTGACCCACAATAAAGACATCACAGCTAATTTCAAAATGCGTAACTTATTTTATAATGATCCAATGTTTTTAACACATGGTGACCAGTCTAGGCCTAAGTGTTGACTTATGTTTAACGCCCAGGAACTATTTTTTTTCATCATATTTTCATATCTAGATAACAATACCTTATCTAGCATGATTTGTATTCCAGATTGCACAATTGGGCAGGGGGTTGGGAAATTAACGTGCATTTTCATTGCGGAATATTAAGAACCTAACCAGCCCTGCGCCTCAAAAGCTGAGATCGGCATATCTAGACCAGATTGCACAATTGGGCATGGGGTTGAGAACATACATGCGTTTTCATCGCCGAATGTTAAGAACCAAACCAGCCGTGCGCCTCAAAAGCTGAGATCGGCATATCTGGACCTTTGCGTGCGCTTGCAGCAGTATGTTTGCCAAGTTACGTGCGCCACTGTCAGAGACACTGACAAATATATACAAAACAAAGAGCTAGAGGTGCAAGGCTACAAGCGTACCAAAACAGACTGCAGAATTACATGTGTGTAGAGTTTGAGATGACCGCATATAGAATAAGCGTCTTCACCAACCAGGTGTCATACAAAACAGAATGTAACATTTAGATGATACACTTTCTTATGGTAATTTTATATTATAATGAACAATACCTGTCAGTTCTTATTAAAAATTGCCATTACTAGCAATGCTTAACTATGCACTTCCACTCCGCTGTCTTTTCCATGAATGTTGCAGCAAACTTGTTAACATAACATGTGTGACTTTGGTGTTCATTTTCATCTATTGTCAAAATGCAGTAATGTTAAATTGTCGTTCAAACCATGCAGGGCGTAATTCAATATTACAGTTTAGCTTTTGTTGCATTCATACCAAATGCTGATGCGCTTTGACTGGACTGATATTGCCCGTTGTATTGTGAATCATCAATTTTTTATTCTCACGCCAAAAAATGCAATATTGTTTTTTGTTCGTTTCTCTCTGTAACCGATGACGATCCGGACTGTTCTGTCACAGAGATTAGTAGTTCTTCAATGATGGTGATGCGCAGTGGTTAGGAATCTTGGTGTCAGCTCAGCTTGAATTAATACGCTATGGAGGAAAATGCGTGCATGAAATTTTAGCACAACAAATATTATTGAAAAATTGTTCACGTGCGATGTACTGTCTCCGCGTGCAATATTTTGAAAGGTGTCTTCACGTGCGCTTCATCTCAAGATTTCATCTGCGCTTGCTTCACATATTTCATATCAATGTTTGCGTGCGCTGCCTGCCTAATTGTGCAATCTGGTATCTAGACCTTTGCGTGCTCTTGCAGAGTATGTTTGTAGAGTCACCTGCGCCACTGTCACAGACACTGACGAATATATACAAAACGGAGAGCTAGAGGTGCAAGCGCCGCAAAACAGACTGCAGAATTACATGTGTGTAGAGTGTGAGATGACCGCACATAGACACAAGTGTCTTTCACCAACCAGCCGTCATAAAAAACAGAATGTAACATTTAGATGATACTCTTTCTTATGGTAGTTTTAAAGTATAATTAACAATAACTGTCAGTTCTTATTAAAAATTGCCATTACTAACAATGCCTAATTTTGCACTTCCACTCCGCTGTCTTTTTCATGAATGTTGCAGCGAACTTGTTTACATAATGTTTGTGACGTCGGTGTTTGTTTTCATCTATCGTCAATATGCAGTATATAATGTTAAATTGTCGTTCAAACCATGCAGGGCCTAATTAAATATTACAGTTTAGCTATTGTTACATTCATATCAAACGCTGATGCGCTTCGTCTTGACTGACATTGCCCGTTGTATTGTGAATCGTCAATTTTTTATTCTCCCGCCAACAAAATGCGATATTGTTTTTTGTTCGTTTCTCTCTGTTACCGATGACGATCCGGACTGTTCGGTCTCTGAGATTAGTAGTTCTTCAATGATGGTGATGCGCAGTGATTAGGAATCTCGGTGTCAGCTTAAATTAATATGCTATGGAGGAAAATGTGTGCATGAAATTTTAGCACAACAAATATTTTTGAAAAGTTGTTTACGTGCAATGTACTGTCTCCGCGTGCAATATTTTGAAAGGCGTCTTCACGTTCGCTTCATCTCATGATTTCATGTGCACATCACATTTTTCGCATCAATGTTTGCGTGCGCTGCCTGTCAAATTGTGCAAACTGGCTTGTATTCATGTTAATGCAATAAGTAAGTTTGCTATAGAATTGGAGAAATAATTTTTTACCCTGTTCTATGGTATTATTAAAAAGATTGTTCATTTGTAATATTTGCTAATTTACCAAAACTTTAGGGTCATAATTAGTTCAGGATGTGGAGAAATGACTTCCAGTAAAGTTAGATTTCAATTATTGAAATTTTTTTTTATTTAATGCTGTGAAATTGAAAAAAATTATTTCTTCAAGAGTCAAGCATGACGGCAGCAAAAGACGAGCATTAAAAAAGACCTGTCGGACGTAATATTTACCGTAAAATTTTATTATAAGCAACTGAAATATACTAATATAGGCATCCTCTATCTATTGGTACTCTCAAACTTTAAATTTGTGTTTCAATTATTGATATATGGGGGGTGTGGGGATTGGAAGCCGATTAGGGGCCGTAGCTTGCCGCACTGTTTATTGTGAATAACTTTTTTTTGGTTAAGGCTAGAATGTTGAAACTTATGGTGCTCCATGGTCATAATAGTAGCTATACACACCGTAAATACAAAGTTTCTTGGCCGCAAACTTTTTGAGTTATTTCAAAGTATGCGCTATAGCATGTGCCGAACCAGTAATAATATTTATTTTAGCTGAATAATATTGATTTAATTGTAAACCAGATATTATGTTGGGTCTCAGGTATTTATAGCACTAGGAACTCTGAGTATGATGCCAATATGTCACTAAATTATTCATGGCAATATTTGGCTAATGTAATGAATGCTATTTTGAATATTATGGTACAATAATCAAAATTATACTGCAGGCAGAAATATGCTATTTTCTGGGATGTGTTATATATGAATATATGGCATACTTACTGAAATTATGCCATTTGTGAACATATGCTATTTTTTGTGGTGATGTGCTTTTATCAATGCGGTGACAGGCCTAACAGCTCATATGCTTAGCTGCCAATGTAATGACAAGTCTGAAAAAAGCACAGCTTCCATGTCAAAATAAGCTGAAGTTTTATGATGAGCTGAAGTTTTATGATGAGCTGAAGTTTTATAATAAAAAATATAATAAAACTTCATCTTGAAGAATTTGATGACCTTTGTCCAGTTTGCACAATTTGGCAGGCAGCTCACGCAAACATTGATAAGACATTATTATTGAAAACATTTTTTTTTAATATTTGCTCATTTACTGATACTATAGGGTCATAATTATTCAAGGATGTTGAGAAATGACTTCCAGTAAAGTTAGATTGCAATTATTGGGGAAAAATTTTGTTTCCCGCTGAAAAATCAGGAAAAAAATCCTTTGACAGTTTGGTATGAGGGCAGCAAAAGACAAGCATCAATAACACCCGGCACAGACGTAATATTTTACTTAACATTTCATTTTAAGCAACTGATAGCTATATACTAATATAAGCATGCTCTTTTGATTGGTACTCCCAAACTTTTAATTTGTGTTTCAATTGTTGATGTATGGGGGTGTGGGCAACCACCCCGTTTGGTGCCGGAAATCACCCCCGATTGGGGTCCATAGCCCGAGGCATATTTTTTTTTGTAAATATCATTTTTTCCTGTTGATGATAGAATGTTGAAACTTACAGGGGCTTCATGGTCATAATAGTAGCTATACACACCGTAAATACGTAGTTTCATGGTCGCATACTTTTTGAGTTATTTCAAAGTGTGCAGAATATGCTGGGAGTCACCCCGGTTGAGGCTATTGCTGTAGAGCTGAATTAAAATAATTCATTATGATGCCTGGTTGATACCATAATTATCTTCTGGCATAAAATTAGCATAAAAATTACTATTTATATTCTGAGATTGACAGTTGTAACTGCATCTGCTGACAGAAGTGAGGATATTTACTATCATCCAGCTCGTTGCTTATTATCACTCAATTACTAGGTCTCTAATCATCTATCTTGATTGGGATAGTCATAGCATTCACTGTGACAGTTGAAAAAAAACATTGAAGTCAATTGCCCGAGATAGGTACTTTCTGATAGTCTTTCTGATAGTGATTTCTTGTCCTCACTGCTGGTGTATTTTATTTTTAGTGGAGCTTTTGGGGATTCCCCCTGCTAAATTAGCATAAAAATTACTGTTTATATTCTGAAATTGACAGTTGCAATTGCATCTGCTGACAGAAGTTAGGATATTTACCATCATTCAGCTCATTGCTAATTATCACTCAATTACTAGGTCTCTATTCATCTATCTTGTTCCTTGGGGTAATAATAGCATTCACTGTGACAGTTGGAAAAAAAAACATTGAAGTCAATTACCCTAGATTGGTATTTTCTAATCGTGATTTCTTGTCCTCACTGCTGGTGTATTTTAGTGGAGCGTTTGGGGATTCCCCTGCTCTCTTGTATTGATGGGATTAGGTTTGTGTTATATACATTACCATCTGAAGTTTATATTTGTATCTTTAAGGCAGAATATCAAGAATTGTATCTGGGTTTTTGCGTATGGGATCTAGGCTGTCAACATTGAAGCCACCCATATCAATGTGATTACCGTTGATCAGAAATAGCACAGAGCCCAGAACCAAACGCTGCGGCACACCACTAACCATCTCTCTTGACTCACTCCAACACCCACCAACAGCAACCCTCAAAGAGCGACTAGCCAAAAATGAACAAATCCACCCAAGCAAAACGGGCCCAACTCCCACCTCCCTCTGCTTGTGAATCAACACATGAAAAACTTCAATGTCTGCAAATGCCGTAAACATACATAAAAAACCACTCAAGATGTGATTGATATAAATCAAGACCAGCAGCAGACCAAGGACAGAGCCCTGAAGTATACCACTTGTCACATCAGCTGGGCTGCTCACGCTGCCACTCACATGAACACTCATCACTCTGCCAGAGAGAAATGCAGCAATCCAGGCCAGCAATGAGTTACTAACACCCAAGGACTCTAGCTTAGACAGGTCAGGGAACCTGCCAAACCAACACCCATTCTGCACACACCAACCGGGGTTATGACCACTGGGACTAGGCTCACCTGGGCTATAAACTTGAACCGGGCACCCTGAGCGTGCCGCTTGCTGGCTGGCATCCGTTACTGGCTTTATTACCCTTCTGTACCTCCCAGGCTGTGCTGTAGCACCCCTACAGGCTTCACTCCCTAAAAATAGCCACCCAACCCTTAGTGTCCTCTGGGTTCAAGTCCAGGTTGTTGACAAGCGCAGAACAGTGATGGAATACAGGTCATGAATTTCAGGCCACGTCACACACCTGGGCGGCATCCTCCCCAGGACACTGGAGGATTCACCTTGGCACCTTGCACCATTTTCACCGACTGGAGACTGTTCCTGAACAGCAGAGGCTGTCCAGAAGTGAGGTTAAACGCCAAGGATACTGAAAATTAACCTGCAAACATCGGGCCAAGTTGGCCAATAGATGTATCCCTGAATATCCCCAGACCCCCAGCAAGCCCCACCCCGTCTCCAGTCAAGGGCGGGAACACACAAGGGAGCTACGCTCACTATGTCATGATGCTTGACTTTTCTTAAGCTTTCAATGTGGTGAGTCATGGTGTGCTTCTGTCTAAGCCAGAGTCCATGGGTGTTTGTAACTAATTGCTGGACTGGATTGAAGCATTTCTCTCTGGCTGAGTGAGAAGGATGATCGACACGCTGGCATTGACTCAGCAGCAGCTTCTGCTGGTTTCCACAGCGGCACAGCCATTTGCAGAGAGACGTGCACACTTGCTTCTGATTGCAACTCCGGTGATGACCTACCCATTATTGTTGCCATCCAATCTCTGCTTGGTCAGTTTCAACACCCGCAAGTGAGGGCCGATTTTGTTGGTGGGAGGTTTGGCTGCAACATCAACCCACGTCTTCTGCCCGGGATCGATGAGCTTCGTTGGTCCCTCTTTCCTCGTTGGCTGGGAGGTGACTTGTCAAGTGCCATAGCCA